>JAXIVJ010013636.1:0-36634 GCA_036785665.1 Chirona hameri
CCGCTCCGCAGTCGACAAATGGGAATCCCGTGATGGCATGCCCCCTGGTTAATTAGCTTTTGGGTGCCGCGGGCAGCCTGTGCTGTCAATGATAGCAGCCATATCGATTATTTTTGTACATGTTCTTACCAAGCATAACACAGTAGTAATAACTTCTTACAAATACTAGATTTAGCTGTTTTATGTAGCTTCTCTGTGTTTCTACTAATGCGATTTGATCTAAATAAAAAAGCCAAGATGTAAGAACTGAACATTGATTTCTGGCAATCTTGTTAGGTCAGGAAAATTGAGGGGGATTATCCCCTCTGGCTCAAAATGGGGGGGGGGGGGGACACGCCCCCCCCCCCCCCGCCCCCCCCCCCCCCCCCCCCCCCCTGTGGCGGAGCCCTTGGTTCTGGACTTGTTTCGATGGACTTATTTGTGACTATGGGTTACTGGATACTAGATTAGTCATATTGGTAAGCAAGCGTGAGTTTCCCTTAAACGCACAGTCAGAACGATAATAATGACTGTGCGACCGCCCTCAATCGGCCAAAGATGGACCGTAAAAGGCAATGCGGCGGTCACCGCTCCGGTAGTTACAAAGTCAATCTTGAGATGTCGCTACTGTCGGTGTTGCCACTTCCGGCTGCCGGAATGTTCTTCCTTCCTATATAGCCTTGGATAACACCAAGGATATTGTGCGGTTTCGCTCAGGACAAACTGACATACAAAAATGGTCTAAAAAGGTGTTGCTCTTTGCAGAGACGTGCCACAGGCCTCGGAGACCACCTGGTGGGCTTTTTGATTTCTGAGTGTGGTGAGGAATGGCGTGGTGGCGGCGGTGGGACGGCGCGGCGGCGGCCGGCTGGCTTCCACCATCACCGTCACCGAGTGACGTCAGCTGACGGAGTGGCGGCGGCCTCCAAACAGCGCTCCTGTGTCCGCCGCCTGACAGATTGGGCCGACACGAGGAGACTGAGAGAGTGAGCCACCAGCAGCTGGCCTGGGGGGGTCGGCGGCCGGCGGCGGGGCTGCCGATCGGCCCAGCCCGGCCGGCCGGAGCCGCTATCAGAATGGAGATACACTGGCCGTCAGTAACCGTGGGACTATCTGTGGGACTGTGATGGAGAGTGAGTGATCGATTCAATAGTCTTTGACCGCTATTTCAAAGTTGAAAACTAATAGCAGGCCATTTTTGTTTCTCATAGTATTGTGGGTGATCGTCATAACAGCTGATTGTCCTCACTCAGAAGCACTTTTTAAACCTTTTGCTAAATGTTCTTCCCCTGAGAAACCCGAACGGTTTCCATTTTGAGACCTGTCAGTGGATGGTCCTTGCCTGAGAAATCTACATGATCTCCGCGTTGGTGGTTGAGAGTAAATATGTCTCCAGCTGACCGTTTTATGTCTCTGAGCAAAATCAGGCAGTCAAAGGAATAAGAAAAGTCTGTCCCGACCGAGGATCGAACCCGCGAGATGTTTTTGCAGTCAGCTGTTAAGAAGAGTGAATGTTTCTCCTGACAACAGTAAATGGTCTCCTGAAATATAATTAATTCCATGAGGATGGCGCCACCATGGCACTGGCAGGTGTCGCTGTAAACGTAACAGACTTTGTATTGAACTCAATCAATCGACTCAAGTTACTCCCGTCGTGTGGTTAGCCCTTCGGGTCCCGATAACGATCAGGGTTCGCTTGGCACACCGTACGCTAGCTGTGATGCAAATTGTGAATTAGTCACTGGCGGATCCAGGGGGGGGGGGCAATCCGGCCATGGCCCCCCCAAAAGCCTGGAAGGGGGGCCAACATGTCTTTTGGCCCCCCCCCCCCCCCAAACAAAAATAAAAAATATATATAAATAACTGTAATATGAGCCTCAACGCATATACAAAAAACAATAAAATTCCGTGTTCTGTGAAATTTTAAGAAGAAAAAAAAAATGACACCGTCATAAATAATGATTTCGTCGTCGACGAAGGAATAACTAGACCACGACCCAAGGGGCGGATCCAGGGGGGGGCGAACGGGGCCATGCCCCCCCCCCCCCCCCAAGCCTGTTTAAGGGGGGGGCCAAACTATGTTTTGCCCCCCCCCCCCCCAAGACGTGAAATTTAATGCATGCTATATTTGCGTTTTTAGAACGGTACTGGGCATCCCAAAATTGCAGCAGTCAAAATCAAGCTAGCTTCAGTCAAAAACTGAAAAATTTCGCGCCGCTTCGCGGCATGACACAAGTTTCGCAATTGCATATACAAATTTGGAAAATTAATTCCATTAAGTGTCTTGCAGAGGCTCTCCTTGGCGGTAATTGCTGGCCCCAGGGCCAACTCTCTTCATAAAATATTATCTTTAAAGCGGGCTACATGTTTAGCTTGTCTGCCGAGTTCCGAAAAAGGCGACGCGAACGCAAAGACGCGGACTTGTATGTATTAACGTAAACAGACCATTCCACACGACAGGGTTATTCTTCGGTCTACCATACATGAACATAAAAATGAGTGAGCTAAAACAGTAAAAAGTGAGCTAAAACAGTTTGCCCTGTTTTGCCGACATCGTACAATTATTGAGCAAGTGTAAAATCTAATGGGCGACACTGCATTCAGAACACACTGAGATTAAATATGCGCATTGTATGAATGGCTAGCCCTATACAAGAATGTGCGCTTTCCGTGATTGTTTCTAGGTCATGTTTCGATTGTCGGGTATCACGCTCCAGTATTTCGTAGTTGAACTGGATGCGCGACGCCAACGACGAAGGTTTCGCTCTAGTTATAACCTTATGCAACATGCACAAGTCAGAGTATTTTACTAAATCTAACGCATTTAGCCAACCTAATTCACGCAATACATCAGAGATGTGGTCGTATTTCCTGCGTCCTGATATGACTCGTGCGGCAAAATTTAAGATTTTTTGGATGTTCTTAAGAGACGTCACACTGGCACTGCCATACACTTGTACACAGTATCTCACATGTGATAGCACCAGACAATCGACAATGCGCGGCAACACTTCAGCGGGCAAGGCATGCTTTACATGGCTTAATCCGATCAAAATTCCAAAGCAGCGATCAGTGATGTTTTTTATATGATATTCCCATGACAATGTTTCATCCATCACCACTCCTAAATGTTTGACTTTGTTGGAACATTGAATTTGCTCTCCCATAAAATAAAATAATGGGGGGCTGCGCAATACGCTTTAACTGCCTCCTGTCTCCACACAAAATAAATTCAGTTTTTGCCGCATTAACCTTCATGCCATGTTGTTGGAACCACGTTGACATCGTTACTAGCAACTACTTCGGCAACCGGAAGCTGTTCCAGCGGTGCCCAACTTGTTGGCCCGAAGAGCTAATAGTGGGGACCAGGCCAGGACTATCTCCCCAAGCCATCTCCCCCAGGCTCCTCCAGATCCACAGGGACCATTTATGCGCGGAAATGTCGGTCTGCCTCTTGCTACTTTGAAACCATTTGCACCGTTACCAGTTGTTTGTTACAGTTCGGTACATAGGTATGTATACAGACTACAGTTATTATTATCATATGTACTATTGAGCGCAGACTGCCACCGGCCATCGTGATTTACTATCCGAGGCTAATGTATATGAAAAACTACCTTCATTTCAACATTTTGCATCATACCGAGATGTGCAACCAGGGAAAGGGGTTACCTGAGGCTTGGCTCCACTCACGGTCTGGTTCCAATATTAAAAATGCGTTTTCCACGACCTAAAATTAAAATGTTCACGCCGCTTCGCGGCGTCACATCAGTGGCCATCGTCATAACGAA
Source organism: Chirona hameri (assembly GCA_036785665.1). Classification (NCBI taxonomy): domain Eukaryota; kingdom Metazoa; phylum Arthropoda; class Thecostraca; order Balanomorpha; family Balanidae; genus Chirona; species Chirona hameri. Next base: position 3,771 of record JAXIVJ010013636.1, read on the forward strand.
GCCATCGTCATCGTCTTCGTTTCGTCGTAACGCTGAATTGAATGAATAACATTTTTAGCTTATTATCCTCTACAAGGCTAAGAAGCTAAAAATGCCTATGTTTCTGGGTTTTATCAGGCAAACCCGAGCAAAAAAAAAAATTGCGCCGCTTCGCGGCGCTAAATAACAAGTACCTACTATAACATGCAAATCCACATTAGAAATGTTGAAAAGGCTTAAATACACGCATAACAAATTGGGGTAAATTTTTTTGTCGTCATTTCAGCCGACCCCCCCACTCAAAAATTATCGGCGACGCCCCTGGGTACAGCTGACAATTGACATAGTTTTTATCAGTGTAAGGCAATGTCGGAACAATACAAACTGCAAGCTGACATCTTTCCTTTTTCGATATCCCAAAAGGTCGAAAACCTAAAAAAAAGGAAAAAAATCGAAATCGTGTGGTTGCAAAATAAAGTGGCCCAAATCCGGGAAGAAATTCGAAATTGGGGATAGGTAAGGTCCGCTAAAAAAACGGTTTGCCCCCCCCCCCCCCCCCCCCCAAAAAAAAAAACGGCCTGCTGGATCCGCCCTTGTGTATAGTAGACTGGGTACACTCAGAAACACTTTTGATAACTTTTGCTGAATGCTCTTCCCTGAGAAACCTGCACGGTTTCCATTTCGAGACCTTTCAGTGGATGGTCTCGCCTGATACATCTACATGGTCTCCGCGTTGGTTGTTGAGAGTAAATATGTCTCCAGCTGACAATTTTATGTCTCTGAGACCATCATGCAGTCAACGAATTAGAAAAGACTGTCGCGATCGAGGATTGAACCCGCGGGATGTTTTAGCAGTCACCTGTTGAGAACAGTGGATGATATCCTGAGAGAATCCTGAAATTGAATTCATTCCATGCAGATGGCGCCACCATAGCACTGCAGGTGTCGCTGTAATCGCAACGACGGAAACCGACTTTTATTCAAGTAAATACAGAATAACTATTATTTTTTCGATCGTTTTGATTTGTAATTATTACTTTCATACCATCATTTGTTAACCAAACAATATTAATACACGGAAAGTCGGTAAGTATCAACCTCACCCAGCAATTGCCTTGGTTGGTACCGTATTTTTGCTTGTTCTGGTATAAGCCACGCCGTAGCTCAGTGGTAGAGCGCTCGCTTAACATGTGAAGGGTCCCCGGTTCAATCCCGGCCGACGCCGATACGTTTTTCAGGCATTCCCAAGCAAGACTAAATAGTTCACGCTGAGAACCTTGACAAAAAAAGATAATCTTGAGACCAAAAGACCCCCTCGAAAGTTCTCGTAAAATGTGGCTCTCTGCAGAGACTAAATCGACCCCTGTATGGTCTCTGAGAACTCTCAAGAGTCTCCGATGTCTGTATGCTAACACGCATGTCTAGATACCAAACTTGCATCTCAGCTAGCGTACGGTCTAGTGGCGAACCCTGCTCCTTATCATTACCAGAAGGGCTGACTACACGACGGGAGTAACTTGAGTCGATTGATTGAATTGAATACATCTCTGAATCGTAACGACGGAGCCGAGTTTAATTCAAATAAATATCTACTAACTATTATTTTTCCGATTGTTTTGATTTGTAAATATTACTTTCATACCATCATTTATAAACCAAACAATATTTATACACGGAAAGTCGGTAGTAACCTTAGGCAGTATCCTAGCATTGGAAAATTTGGGTGGAAAATGACACCCTGTGGATACTATTTTTACACCCTTTTTTCTGAGTTTTATTGTGAATTTTCCACTCTTTATTTCAAAATGTATTGGATAATTGGAACCCTGATACTGATTTATGAATGCAATGATGGGGACAGCCTGTGGAGGGAAAGACTGGTAATCATTGGCATGGGTAATCACTAATTCTGGTAAGCGGGTAATTGGGATTTGATAAAGCGGAGTACATGTATTTGGGTTGAATTTTCCACTTTTTTACGTTTATTTTTGGCCAGAATTTTCCACTCCGCACCCCAGCTCCAGAGCAATCCTAGGACCCTGGCCTTAGGTCACCGATGTCAAAATTCCGAGATACAAGAATTGTAAGTACTTATACCCTCATGACACCCTGTAAGTTTCAAACTGATCGGTGAAAAACTCTGGCTTTGGCAAAACTGCAAACATTTTTGGAGGTGGAGTCACTTGACCTGGTCTGGTGACCTGACCTGAGATGACCCGGTGTTATTTTTTTTCAAAGTGTGCGCAATTGATGTCCTAACAGGTGTGCCAAAAGCCTACTTTGGTACAAGCCTTCACCCAGCATTTGCCTTGTTGGTATCGTTGTCTTGCCTACTCTGGTACAAGCCGTCGTAGCTCATTGGTAGAGCGCTCGCTTATGTGCATGGTTGACGGTTCGATCTCGGCCGGCTCCGCGTCTTTTATTCGCGTAACTGCGTATGCGTATACGCGCACCGGAGATAATTTGGCTCGACTCTGAGAGCCTGAGACCATATTATCCGGTCAAATGTTCTCCAAACATGAGGCTCTCTGTAGAGACAAGACCCACGACTGTATGGTCTCTGAGAACTCTCTTAGAGTCTTTCGCCTCTCTCTGTGCATGGAAAACTGCATTATTCAATAACAGTCATGCACATCTTTTGTTATACTGCTGTGAGGGAGGTATCAAGGACATCCAGTGGCATTGTGCTGGCATGCTTAACCCGCGCACTACAGGGGGGTTGATTTCAGCACCCCTCAGGTTTTTCGCAGACAGCGAAAAAATCGCAGATAGCGAAAAAACGGCGGCGCGCAACGCCGCCAGCTTTTCACACACCTGTTAGGACATCAATTGCGCACACTTAGAAAAAAATACATCGGGTCATCTCAGGTCAGGTCACCAGACCAGGTCAAGTGACCCCATCTCCAAAAATGTTTGCAGTTGTGCCAAAGCCAGAGTTTTTTCACCTATCAGTTTGAAACTTACAGGATGTCATGAGGGCATAAGTACTTACAATTCTCGTATCTCTGAATTTTGATATCGGTGACCTAAGGTCAGGTCAATTTCGTAACCTGCCCATAATAAGTCAATGGGGAAATATACAAATGCTTTCTATTTCAAGGATATGCATGATATTAGTCCAATTACTTCTGGATAATGTTAATATAGGATATTCTTGATGGTCCAAGTGTATTTTTTGTTCAGTGACCCTTATAGGGTCATTTGAGGTCATCCGAGGTCACCATCACTTTTTTGTTAATAACTCCCGACATAATTAAGATAGGGAAATAAAACAGACAGCAATGTGTTTGCCTCGTCGAGACACGTCTTTCCATATGCAACATACCCTACTTAGGTCACTACTTGATCTTGACCCTGGGTAATTTTTTTGTAAGTTAACGTAACAAGGTCACCATGTATATCATTCAAAGCGCCTTGACGAGATAAACACAATGGCGTAAACAGTTTCCGTTATTTTTTTATTAAGTAGAAAGTTAAGAGCGAAAAAAACTATTTTGCAAACAAAAAGTTTGTCCCCTTTTTTGACTTCTGGAGCCTCAAATATTGACCTGAGATCAAATTTGAGGACACCTTGTCGATTGCGAATTTCACTGGCTGGTGTTTTTCTTTTTTCGTTTGTTACTAACTAGCATAGTTTCGAAGATGTATGGGAATGTCTGGAGCGAATCCTAAAACATGAACAAAATCTAACATTTTACCTTTGATGACCTCTGGTGAGCTCAATTTTGGCCTGACCTAAAAAATTACGGAATACTTTCGATAGAATTTGTATCAAGCTATCAAATGACGTTTTCCGCTTGTCGCTACGTAGCATAGTTTTTGAGATCTCACTGGGGCGGAAATCAACCCCCCTGCAGTACGTTTTCGGTGCAAACCCCCTGCAGTACGTGTTCGGTGAAAACCCCCTGCAGTACGTGTTCGGTGCAAATCCCCTGCAGTGCGCGGGTTAACTGTCGTGCTTATGACTAAACGCCCCACCTCTTGAACTCGGCTCTTTTGGGGAGTGAGTGCAAACAGAAGATACCGTTTAATTGTTCGTTAAAATGTATTTCAAACTCTCAGATATTTCCGGCTATTGTACGCTCCGGCTTCCTCCAGGAATGGCAAAATATCCCGGATCATGTAACACGCCGCAGCCAGGTCAGATCTGCCCAGATCAGGTTTCTATCATATCAGAATCAGTACATATATATATATATATATATATATATATATATATATATATATATATATTTGTTCATAACAACAGTTGTGTAGCATGACAGATGGCGAAATCGCAACAATAACAAACAACTTCGAACAACAACAAAGAAACAACAACAAAAACAAAAACTTCCATGTCATCACACGATCTATTGGAGACGTCGCTGGAGGGAAAGATGGGGATCTGTCTGGCTAGCGGGAGGTCAGGCAGTGGCGAGGACAGATACCGCGCTGCCGCGGGCCACGGCGATGGAGATCCGCTGCCGCAGCCACTGGGTCTCGCGTCGCTCGCCGGTGCGGGCCGTCACCAGACGCCCGAGCTCGAACAGAAAGCTGGCGGCCGCCTGCCCGAGGACTCTGCTCGTCTCCACCGCCAGGGTAACCAACAGGTACCGCTGACCGAGCTCAGCGTAGTATCATATCATGGGGATATTTCTCTCTGACAAATGGGAAGAGTCTCCCTTGTATGCGTTTCTCTCGTTGGATGTTGCCACTGGAGCATTACTTGGGTCGCAGCGACTTGGGAAGTTGATTGGCTTGAATACCTCGCTTGACAACATGTCAATCAATGACGTTAGTTTCTTAGAATATTTGCTTCATCGCCGCTCTATCATCTCTGTCCTAATCAATCATTACGGCATTATCAAAGTCTGTGGTGAAAGACATCGAACCACCATGCCAAATTACACAATTAATTAATAATGAATGGTTTATTTTATTATGTTCAGATTGTTTTGTTGAATGACTCTTGAAACTTCCAGTGGCTCCGAAAATACGTCATTCCCAAATACCTCATGCCCGTAATCCATAATGTTGCGACGATCGGGCATTTCGTTTAACGCATTAGCGACTCTTAGAAGCGACATCCCAACTTATTCTTTCTAGTTCCTTTGTATAAGAACCGCAGAACAGCGTCTCGCCACTGCCGCCATTCCGTTCACTGCCACGTCCCATTCGACTGGACTGCTTCTCCTTTCGCTGCTACTCGGTGAAATGCACGCTAGTCGGCTATCTCACGGCCACCCGCTCAAATGCAAGGTTTATTTTTAACAGGTCGAGCGTGGCGGAGCGGGGTAGGGGCGGAACAGGGGCAGGGTGGGGTGGGGCATTAGTAGAAATCGCATTAGTAGAAACACAGGAGAAGCTACATAAAACAGCTAAATCTAGTATTTGTAAGAAGTTATTACTACTTTGTTATGCTTGGTAAGAACATGTACAAAAAATAATCGATATGGCAGCTTTCATTGACAGCACAGGCTGCCCGCGGCATCCAAAAGCTAAATAACCAGGGGGATGCCATCACGGGATTCCCCATTTGTCGACTGCGGAGCGGCTCAGCATTAGCGATGACGTCACTGGAAAGATTGCTTCAGTCGTGGTATAATAAAAACATTAAAAATCATGAATTAAGGGAGGAATAATAGGGTAGGGAACACCTGTTGGGGTCAGATGAAATTAATAAATAATGAACTTTTGTCATTCACAAATCGAAGTCCAAATTTCTTACTTCGCTCTAGTCTTTCGAAACGGAGCCTTTCTTTGTTTGCCTCGAGGGCATGGGCCGGTGATGACGTCACTATATAGCTGTCCGGTTGGAAGCGAATACATACAGCGGCACGTGTTTTTTCGTAGATAACTCGTCAACTAAGAGAGGAAAGCCATTGTTACTTCGTGACATTTAAGCCAACATAATAGCGGATCGTTTGACACCAAAAAATCGACAATCGGTCGGTACATTTTTGAGTTATATGAATTTGAAATCGAAGATGGCGGCGAAAATCGCGGTCAGCGAAACGATATCTCAGGCACCAGCAATCGGATCAGGATGATTGAAACGCCATTCGGTATATCTGGGTAACCTGATGTCAGAAACATCTCATTGACCCCATTATGGTGACCTATGACGTCACTGAGAGGTCAAGTTAGAATGTGACCTAACTTGACCTCTCCGTGACGTCATAGGTCACCATAATGGGGTCAATGAGATGTTTCTGACATCAGGTTACCCAGAGATGCCGAATGGCGAGCATAGTTTTCGAGATCTCACGGGGGTGGAAATCAACCCCCCTGCAGTTGTGTTTGGTGCAAACCCCTTGCAGTACGTGTTCGGTGCAAACCCCCTGCAGTACGTGTTCGGTGCAAACCCCCTGCAGTACGTGTTCGGTGCAAACCCCCTGCAGTGCGCGGGTTAACTGTCGTGCTTATGACTAAACGCCCCACCTCTTGAACTCGGCTCTTTTGGGGAGTGAGTGCAAACAGAAGATACCGTTTAATTGCTCGTTAAAATGTATTTCAAACTCTCAGATATTTCCGGCTTTTGTACGCTCCGGCTTCCTCCAGGAATGGCAAAATTTCCCGGATCATGTAACACGCCGCAGCCAGGTCAGATATGCCCAGATCAGGTTTCCATCATATCAGAATCAGTACATATATATATTTGTTCATAACAACAGTTGTGTAGCATGACAGATGGCGAAATCGCAACAATAACAAACAACTTCGAACAACAACAAAGAAACAACAACAAAAACAACAACTTCCATGTCATCACACGATCTCTTGGAGACGTCGCTGGAGGGAAAGATGGGGATCTGTCTGGCTAGCGGGAGGTCAGGCAGTGGCGAGGACAGATACCGCGCTGCCGCGGGCCACGGCGATGGAGATCCGCTGCCGCAGCTACTCGGTCTCGCGTCGCTCGCCGGTGCGGGCCGTCACCAGACGCCCGAGCTGTCAGCCGCATGCCCGAGGACTCCGCTCGTCTCCACCGCCAGGGTAACCAACAGGTACCGCTGACCGAGCTCAGCGTAGTATCATATCATGGGGATATTTCTCTCTGACAAACGGGATGAGTCTTCCTTGTATGCGTTTCTCTCGTTGGATGTTGCCACTGGAGCATTACTTGGGTCGCAGCGACTTGGGAAGTTGATTGGCTTGAATACCTCGCTTGACAACATGTCAATCAATGATCATAGTTCCTGTGATAACTGGGGATTTCTGGAGCAAAGTCCTAAAAGTTGAAAATCTGACCCTTGATGACCTTCGATGACCTCAATATTGACTTGATAAAAAATATGATCGATATACTTTCGAAAGACCTTGTCTCAAGCTATCTAACGTTATTTTTCGCTGGTAGCTACGTTGCTTGGTTTTCGAGATCATAGGGGGGGGATCCGCCGCCCCCCCGCCCCCCCATCCAGGGCATGTAATTATCAGAGGCCCTCCATCTCCAGATTTGGACGGATCTCCAGATTTGGAGTCCAGTGCCTTACCGATTGCGCTATCGTGTGCGAAACGAAACTTCACTTGCATCTTCATTGTGTTTGTATTGGTTGTTTATATGCACTCTTACCGTTACCCATCACTTTTTACTCCTACTTTTATCCTTCCCTTCCTCAATGCAGTTCGCTGTGCGCGGCGCCTAAATGGCCGGCGCCGCACTGCACCATCCTGATCCTTCTATCCACCCTCTGGCCCCTCTCATGGCCCTACCCGATCGCCTCACATACCATCGCGACGGGCACGTAATAGCCACTGGTACTGCGTGTCACATCGTGTACAATGTACGAGAGAGCGGATGTGCCGGCATGTCTAATAAATAAATAAATATATACATAATAAATAAAACATTGGCTGCGCCGGCCGGGATCGAACACATGCCCCTCCTGATATGAGAGGCAGTGATTCTACGATTGCGCCACGGTGGCTGACAACGGGGTAGGTAAGAAGACGGTACCAACTAAGGGAAATGCTGGTTGAGGTTGATATTTACCGACTTTCTGTGTATACATATTGTTTGGTTAACAAATTAATAGTATGGAAGTAATATTTACAAATCAAAACAATCGAAAAATAATAGTAATTAGGTATTTACTTGAACAAAACTCGGCTCCTCGTCACGATTCCAGCGCCACCTGCCAGTGCCATGGTGGCGCCATCTGCATGGAATTAATTATATTTCAGGAGACTTTCAGGAGACCATCCACTGTTCTCAACAGCTGACTGCCAAAAACATCCCGCTGGTTCAATCCTCGGTCGGGACAGACTTTTATTATTCGTTGACTGGCTGATGGTCTCAGAGACATAAACTGGTCAGCTGGAGACATATTTACTCCCAACAACCAACGCGGAGACAATGTAGATTTCTCAGGCAAGACCATCCACTGAATAGTCTCGAAATGGAAACCGTGCGGGTTTCTCAGGGAATAGCATTCAGAAAAAGTAAAAAAACGTTTCTAACTGCACCGCCGCGCCAGGCAGGGCAGCTCAGAACGGCAGGTGTACCAGAGGTGTAACATTTCCATCCTGCCATCACCGTAAAGTAGACAGGTAAAGTATCCAACCTTCGTTCATGATGATCAAAATACGCCAATATGACACATTAAGGTTCGCGATACGCGTCAAAGCAAAGCAACGCGAGGAACTGCTGTTTAACCCTACGTGGTTCTTGAATTGTCCGTAAATTAACAATTTGGTTCCAAACTACTCTACGGAATGGTTTTCTCAAATAAGTTTGTCGCTACCCAAACCAGTGACATGATCATTTTTAACAGCGAGGGTTTCACGGTGCCCGGGGTGATCTCTGGCTGACACAGCAGTATCCGGGATGATCTCTGACCGACACAGCAGTATACGGGGTGATCTCTGGCCGACACAGCAGTATCCGGGGTGATCTCTGGCCGACACAGTAGTGCCCAGGGTGATCTCTGGCCGACACAGCAGTATCCGGGTGATATCTGGCCGACACAGCAGTATCCGAGGTGATCTCTGGCCGACACAGCAGTATCCGGGATGATCTCTGGCCGACACAGTGGCGGCGGCGGCGGCAGCTATCTCTGGCGTCGGCGGCCGAGCGCCAGCCATTAGGCCGACCTTCTCCCGGGCGCCGGCCCATTGGCTGCACCATTAGTCGCCGACAGCTGAGACAGCTGAGACGCCGACAGCTTCAGGGCGCGGAAGTGGCGCTTATGGCCCACGCGAGACGCGCCGCTACCTGGTGGTCTCCGCAGCAGCCCCGTGGCATGGAACACGGGGAGTGAAGGGCCTGTGGTGCCGTGAAAGGTGTTGTGGTGCCGTAAAAAATCCCGTGGAGGGTCCCTTGAATCTGTGAAAAATCCTGTGGTATCCTGAAGAGTACTGTAGTCTGCAGCGATGGGTGGCTTGTCTGGGTGGCCCTGTGAAGCTGTGAAGCCGACAGCCCAGTATCGAGCGGCGGCCGTATCGCAGTGCAGCCGGTGACCCGCCAGTGACAGGCGCCCTGGCCAGCTGTTATGTTTATCAGTCGCGACGGGCGCCAGGAGCCGGGCCGCCCATCCATTCCGCTGCATTATAAATAAGCGACGCGGGCTGACGCGGCCGTCTTGTCAAAGCCGCTGTCACCGGCTATCGGATTGATTCATCTGGCAACTGAGGGGTGGCGTCTGGCAACCGGCGGCTGTCCGCATGCCAGTCTGGGCCGGTCCATTATGGGGGCGCGACATTACATCATTGGAGATGCCCCGGTCGTGCTCGGCGTCAGCTGCGCTGTCCGGCCGAATTCCGGCACATTTTGGCCCGGCGCAGAAATGCGCTGACTGTGACCTGACAGGATGACAGAGTGCGCCGGCATGATACAGCGGCGGCTATCGGGCCGCCTCCAATCGGCATACCGCCTCCCGCTGATGATGCATTTAATTGGACGGAGCGCCATTAACAGCGATCCGACATGGCGAGCACGGCAGGTTTAGACACGGCGTCAGGGCCTCCGCCATCATCAACCTGTCTGAAATCCCGACCGTGAGCAATGGTACTGGCAGCAGCTATCGAGAAGGCGCTCCGTTCGGGTCACGCTTGCCTCGGCGGATTATATCTCCGGCATGGCTACAGCTCTATCGAGTGGGCCGAGCGAGAGTAGGCTGAGGCCGCGGATCGCCACCGACCTAATCTTCTGTTTGGGTAAAAACACCACGAGCATTGAAGCATTGAAGTGTTTTAATTTTTCCACGACGCTGTCAGGTTTGGATTCACAGATTTCAAGGTGGCATCCAGTTTCCTGGTCAGGTTATCGTCAATGAATGGGAGGGTCACGTAAATCCTATCTTTACGTGATTGTTTTTTCCTTGTTTTGTTTGCGTTTTTGTCAGTCACTGTTTTGTTGGCGTTTTGTTGCAGTGTTGTTTCATAGCCTGGTCACCCCATTAAGCCAACGGAAAGGGTAGCCATTTGCCCGGAACAAAGCATGGATCATATCAGTGCTGCGTTTTTCACTACCCGGGTCGGAGGAAACCTTGAGGGCTCGTAGAAACTGTGATTTTGCTACTGCCTTTTTCATTTTTAATCGTTGTGCGGAGTCGAAAGGTAGGATAATGGAGGCTGCTACCGGTTTAGTGTAAAGCTGTGTGTTGTAGTGGCCATCTGGGCGCACACTGATGAGGGTATAAAAAAAGGAATCTGTCCCTGTTGGTCGATCGTGTCTGATCGTTCAATGGTGAACTTGATTGTAGGATGAATAGTGTTCACATATTCAAGGTAAGATGTCAACGCATCTGACCCGTGCGGCCAGACACACAGGCAGTCGTCGATATAGCGCATGTACAGGTCGGGCTGGGCGCGGTCAGAGGAAATAAAAAATGTCTTCCAGGGCTCCCATGAATATACTGGCTATTGAGGGCGCTATACGGCTCCCCATGGGTAGTCCAATTTTGTGTTTGTAGAAAGACTGGCCAAATCTCAAGTAACTGTTCGTTAGGCAGTGGTTAAGAAGGGGCTCCACATCTATCTAAGCTAGGCCGAACAAGTTGATGGAATCCCTGTGCATCTGTAAGAGATTCATGACTGTCTGTACCGCTTCATCGATAGGTATGTTACCGTACAGATTAGTGACATCCAGGCTGAAAACAGTAGTTCCAGGAGGGAAACCGTTTGAGTAACGCTGTTTCAGCCGGTGGAGGTAGGTGTCTGTGTTAGGCAATTGCGCCGGTACGTATTTTACCAACTGAGACAGGATCTGTTCTGGGAACCAAGTTATTTTATCTGGAGGGTCCCCACACGCAGCCACGATAGGCCGGAGGGTACCGATTCATTATGGTTTTTTGGAAGTCCGTAAAATTCCGCTGTCCTTGACCCCTGGGGAAGCAGAGACTGAACAAGTGTTTTGTCTGTCTTGTCCATTACAGATTCAATCATTCTTTTAGTAGCGGCTACTACTTTAGGGGTGGGATTTGTTAGTACCTGCTCGTAGTTGTCAAGAATGTCTAGTGCCTTATTAATCCGCGAGTCACTGGGTGAGGGGGGGGGATTTTTTAGCCCCCCCCCCCCCCCTCTTAGGAATATCTCAACAACTAATGCAGATATCGACGCCAAACTTTCAGTACCTTTCCGGGCATCATTTTCACACCTTTTGAGCAAACATAAAGCAATTTGGTCAGAAACTTTTCGAGATATAGTGAATTTAAAGACGTCACTAAACACGATTTTGACACCAAAATCAGTTATACTTTGCCAGGCCGTACAAATGCCGCATTTGAAACAAAATGCAATCGAAAAACGCTAAAAGGTAGAAAATTGCAAGGGCTACAAACCAGTTATCTCGAAATTGCGAAAATTTTGGTTTTTGACCCCAATTTAGTTTTTAATTGTTTTGGAAAAATGCCCACGAAATCAAACTTGTCAAAGATATTAAAAAAACGGAATATATGTCAGATAACTACATATGAGCAACTAGCATACCAAATTTCAAAATTATATCATCCTTTTTGACTGACATGGCATATAAAGTATGGGTAAATTATGACTTCATATTTTGAAATTGCGTTTTTGGATTTTATTTACCAGATACAGACAAATAAATGCCAGCACTGTATTTTTTAGATAAAACTGATATAGAAACATGCTTTTGTCATTTCGATTTATCAATTTCAAATTTTGACCTTCAGTGACCTGAACTTGACCTGAACTTGACACTAACTTCACGTAAATAAAGTCTGGTAGTAAAATGACTATCACTATCGAATTATACGCGTAAAATCATCCATAAAACATGTGCTGCATGCCTTTCGTAGATATTTTGTGTGTAGTGACCTTTTGTGACCTGATGGAACCACCTTGATCCACCTTGATCTTTCCAACAATCTCACTTTAGCTCATGTGGAATATGTATCATACCCTTGACAACACTTTGAGTGATTATAGGCGCAATCGAAGGCCATGAATGGCAAGTATTGTACATAAACTCAAATACCTCGATTTTGACGTTTGACTTGACCGTGACCTGACATGTGACCTTAATTTGAGATGTTTAAGAGTGCGTTAGGTTCATCTCATTGAGCGCTATCGAATGCCGCCTTGCGCGTCCCGCTGCAATCATTGGTTCGGAAAATACCAGGCGGGCTAACCCCCCCCCCCCCCCCCCCCCAGTGAGTCGTGTTACAGAATATACCCCAGTGACTGCCGGGTTAACATACGTTTCTTTTTTCATAACAACAAGACCTTTGTATTTGTCTGATGGCTTAACAATTGCGTTATTGTCATCAGATAGTTTAGTGATGGTTTTTTTCTTCTTCAGGAAGTAAGTTAGATTTATAGTTATGTTGGTTTCGATATAGGCTAAGGACTTTATGTTTGAGCTTGCACATGGCGCGCTCCATCTCTGATGGAGCAGGACGGGGCACCACAGCATCATTGTCCGCGAAGTGTGGCCTAAGTTAATGAGTTATACAAATGGCCTGAGGGAGTAGACTGACCCGCTTTCGATCAATCTCAACTTTCCAGCGTAGAGCATACATAGCCCTCTCAATTCCAACCTCCACATCATTTAAGGTTTTCTTAGAAACATTTTGTGTGATCGCGAACTTTGGGCCCTTTTCTAATACTGACGCCAAGTGTGACTCTAGCTCTTCGCCAGTCATGTTAAACAGTTTGTTGTCTGGGTTAGCAGTACCATAAGTGGAAGAAGAAGATGAACGTGGCGGCCACCTGCCTTAGACGGCTCGCTAGACTCGGTCAGGAACTGATTGTCCGACACAGGGCGGCCAGTAGCGTCATACCACACCTCTGGTTCGTCTTCAGGAACTGATTATCAGACACAGGGCGGCCAATAGCGTCATACCACACCTCTGGTTCGTCTTCAGGAACTGATTATCAGACACAGTGCTGCCAATAGCGTCGTACCACACCTCTGGTTCGTCTTCTACAAGGGACGAGGGGATGTCAACTATTGTAGAAACTGCATCAAACCACAGTTCTTGGTCCACGCTGTGATCTGGTTAAACCCATAGTTGGTGCTTCGATATTACTAATTGTGCCTGAAAACGAGAATATGAAATTAAGATATTTGGCCCCACGAATAAGCTCTGGACAGCAAACGATTGACTCTCGACTCTCGAGATTGAAGAGATTGCCCCGAGATTGAAGACTCTCGGGGCAAAACCGAAATATCACTGTTTTTTGACGTTGTCGAAATTTGGTCTTGGTCTAAACAAATGGTCTTTTGAAAGAATGCCTTTCTATTTCCATAAACATTTTCTCCTGAATGGCATGCTTCAAAAGAGACAACTGTGGTTGGCCTGGTTGCAACACTCGCATATACAAAGTTTAAATGTGTGGTTTTAAATATCGCTGTGTTTGCAAGTCTGCAGAATATTTTAGTCTGCGACTGCTTACAATCGGATTTTAATCCGTAAGCGCTTCGATAAAGTATGCTTAAAGCTCATAAAGCTTAAGTTCGAAGTAAGAGAAAGGCTACTTTGACTCATTCGGCATTACCCGAATTTTGGGTCAAAACCGAAATGTAATATTTTTAGAAATTTTGCTTTGTAACAGCTGCATTATATCTGATGGCTGAAATGTCAAACCTGTTTTTTTATAGCCAATTGGTTTGGCTTGCCAATGATATGTGATTTGTCTGTCTGCTACAAGGATCCAAATAGAAAAGTTTTGGCGTTCCCCAGTCTCTCCTAGCACTGCAATATCCAATATAATAGCCGTTTTCACGAAGGATTATTGCGCTGAAAAGTTTCTGAAAGATTCTGAAAGTTTGTAAAAACTACACAACTTTTACATACGATTTTTGGCTAGAAATGTCCCTCATTATTTTGTAATATGTTGGTAAGAATACGATATGTTGACAAAATTGCGGTTTGGTGGTAATAAGCAAGATAAGTATTAATAGAATCTTCCTGAAACTTTCACGAAGTTTCAGGAAGATTATATCAATACTTATCTTGCTTATTACCACCAAACCGCAATTTTGTCAACATATCGTATTCTTACCAACATATTACAAAATAATGAGGGACATTTCTAGCCAAAAATCGTATGTAAAAGTTGTGTAGTTTTTCAAAGCTTTCAGAATCTTTCAGAAACTTCTCGGCGCAATAATCCTTCGTGAAAACTGGCACACCAATGCATTTAGAACACACGCATTTTTCAGAGGAAAGGGTTTATCTACTTATATATAAGTTGGTTAGTTATTTTGTTTGTTAGTCAACTGTTGCCGAATTAAGGTCCATTAACCCTCGCCGGTGCAGGGGGGGGGGGGGGGGGGTTGATGCCAACCCCCATCGGTTTTTCGGGAATAACTCGCGTAAATATCAACTGATTGCGATGACACTTTCAGTACCCTACTTGTTAACAATTTGACACATATTCTGATATTTTGTAAGTTGTAGGTCACATGACCCGTGACCTTTGACTTGTTTTTCAAGATCATGTCGGGCGCAACTGGCGTCCCGTAGTATTGATCCTTGTAACTCGTGCAGTTTCATAGTGTTTGTTGTTCAGGAGCATATGCACAGGTGTTTCCAGGTGACAGTTGTGGTTTCCATTGAGATTGTAACCTCGATTGACCTTTTCAGAGGTCAACTGAGGTCACTGACCTCCGATGAATGGGGATGTCACGAAATCGACCTGACCTTTGGTCACCGATATAACACAAATTCGAGATACACGAATTGTAGGTACTTATCATTTGATGACATCCTGTGAGTTTCAAACCGTTTGGTCAATTACTTTGGCTGTGGCACGACCGCAAACGTTTTGGAGGTGGGGTCACTTGACTTGACCTGGTGACCTGACCTGAGATGACCCGAGTTCAAACAATTTACACCATGTGGGTAATTGATGCTCAAACAGCTGTGCCAAATTTCGCGGCGCTGCGCGCCGCCGTTAAACATCTGGTGACAATGCCCTTGTTCTTATACATAGTCGAGTAATCGTGTAAAAAGTTTTTTTTTGTTGGGGGGGGGGAGGGGCGTCGACCCCCAGCTTCAAAGTGTGTGTGTGTGGGGGGGGTTGCCTCCATTGCCCCAACGGTTCCCACGTCCCTGCTCCAGAGGTCATCAAAGGTCAAAAGGTTTTTTTTTTTGGCAAAGCTGTTTTTCAAAATAACATTTTACCTAATACAGATAGGGAAATAATTTTGACCCCGTCGTGCTTTTCTAGCCAAGGCGCTTCGAATCATATTAATGTTGACCAGGTTAGGTCAACATATAAATTTGACCTGAGGTCAAGGTCAAGTGGTGACCCAAGTAGGTCAAGTTGCATATTGGGAGACGTGTTCTGATAAGACAAACGCATTAGTACCGGTTGCACTTCTCTATCCTCACTCTGCCGAGAGTTATATACACAAAAGTGTTGGTGATCTCGGATGACCTCGGCTGACCCTGTAGTGGTCACTGAACAAAAATTGCACTTGTGTCATCATGAATGGCATATGATAACATGATCCAGAAGTATTTGGGCTGCTATCATGCGTATCCTCGGAATAGGACACATTTGAATATTTCCCCATTGACTTACAATGTGCAGGGGAGGTCACGAGATCGACCCGACCTAAGGTCACCGATATAAAAAAAATCCGAGATAAACGAATTGTAGGTACCTATGGCCTTATGCAATCCTGTAAGTTTTAAACCGATCGGTTAACAACTGTGGCTATGGTATGACCGCACACTTTTTGGAGGTGGGATCACGTGACCTGGCCTGGTGACCTGACCTGAGATGACCCGAGGTAAAACAATCAGATTATGTGGGCAATTGATGCCAAAACAGCTGTGCCAAATTTGGCGGCGCAGCGCGCCGCCGTTTTTCTACTATTTAGGAAAACCCGGAGGGGGGGGGGAGAAATCACCCCCGGCCGTGCGCGTGTTAATTAAGCGATTTGCTGCAGTTGTAATGTGAAGCTGTTAGTGGCGGATACGGCTTTCCGAAAGGTAGAGGACTGACAAAGCAGGTTTGTCCGCCCTTGTAGCTCGTTTACTATTTACGTTACGTTATTTACTGCATGTGGTGAACATGCTCACACGATATAGTATGCATAGAACTGCATGATTCAACATATACTGGTGCGCCAAGCTTGTCTACAATAATGGCTTGGTTCCATGAGAGTTTGTGCGGGAAGGGAAGGCCAGTCAGAGGTCTATTTTTTCGGTAACTTGGTAGCGAGCGTTGGTGACAAATTTGTGTAAGTCAAGCGACAATTATTGGGCTTTGGGGAAGTTTATGCCGTTGTCGGAGGATCAGAACCCGACCGAACCGAGCAAGAGAATGGACCTTGTTCATTACACTTGGTTGTGCGTCCGATTCTTTGTGAGCAAAACAAAAACGGGAAAAGAGTTTTAAAAAAATTATAACTGGGCGAAATTTTAAATTTTTGTTTACATGTTTGCATTTTTCCATTTACATTTTTTACATTTTACACGTGATAAAAATGGTCCCAAGCACAATACAATAAATAATCACGCAACATAAAATATGCTTCATGGATTTCACCCACAATACAACACATAAAGTTTGCTTGCAAGCAAAAATATCAACGAGTGGTTTTCTGGATCGTACAGACAGGCGTAATCATGAATAGCAGCCGCGTTTTTTTGGGGCGATCGGTTTTTCGCTGCCGTTATGCGTATTTCGGTTTCCCGCATTCTAATTGTCACCGGCTAGCGTAACACTGTGCATAAGTCAGTCAAAAATATAGATATTGCTTTGAAATTTGGTTTGAGCATCATCCATACTTGGTTCTCCAATATATGTATTCCGGTTTTTGAATATATTTGAAAATTTATTTTGTGATGAAAAATAAAAAAATTGTTCTTGGAAAAAAATCCACATTTTTGTAAAATAAATATATTCAAAAACCGGAAGATCTATTGGAGAACCAAGTCTGGACGATGCCCAAACCCAATTTCAAAGCAATATCTATATTTTTGACTGACATGTCGTGTTTTACGCTAGCCGGTAACAATTAGAATGAGGAAAACCGCGCGACATACCGGCCCGGTAGCGGACCGGCATCAGGCCCTTTGACTTGCGTTATTAGCGAGTGGTATCAAGATTGTAGCGAAGGTGAGTGTCGCAGTTAGTGTACGCTGTCGCATGAAAGCTTTTTCGAAAATAACTCGCGTATTTATCAACCGATTGCAATGAAACCTTCAGTACCCTACTTTTGAACAATTTGACTCATACTCTCACTTTTTCAGTTCCATCCTCCATGACCCGTGACCTATGATCTGTTTCTCAAGGTCATGTCAGGCGCAACTGGCGTCCCGTAGTATCGGTGCTTGTAACTTGTGCAGTTTCCCAGTATTAGCTGCTCAGGAGCATATACACAGGTGTCAACAGGTCACATTTATGGTTTCCACTGCAATTGTTGTGACCTGAGTTGACCTTTTCAGAGGTCAACCGAGGTCACTGACCTCCGATAGCCTGATATGACTGTTTTGCCCTATGGCAGTTTCTAGGACATTTTGTGACACTGGTTTCAAATTTGGCATCCATTTTACATTATTATATGCGCCACTGGGGTCGTGCACTTTCACAGGTCAACCGAGGCCACTGACCTCCGATAACCTGAGCTGACCTTTTTGGAATCTGGTAGTTTTTAGGACATTTTTTGACGCTGATTTCAAATTTGGCATCCATTGTGCTTCGCTCGGCTTCGCTAGTGAAACGCCCATCCAGGCGTCTAACTGAAAGTATTTTGCTTGATATGTGGTGACAATCCTTACCGAGGAGTTTTCATCGTGCGACAAAAATCGACCTAGATTCGCCGTGAGCGAAAAATCTCGCCATTTATAGACCTCTGAGGGCAGTGTCCGATAAATGAAGCAACAAACCTTGGCACCACAGGATCCATACACAGTTATTATGTCAGGAATTTCGGCGTAGCGAGTGTTTGTAAACCATTTGTAAGCAATTGACGACACACGCTGGTTTGTTGTTTACATTTGTGTTGTTTGAGTCAAGTCGGGACAGCTGCAGGTATATGTACGTACATAATGTATCTACGCATGCACTGATCAATGAATTTGCAAAACAGGTGACTGATGTCTCCCGTTATCATTTGAAGTATTTGTTCTTATATCATGCCATCGACCAACATCTTATATCTAGGCCGATAACCATTTTTCTCTAGAAATTCATTTTCTCTCAGTCAACCGGCTAAACATCGGCATTTGACGGATTTATCTACTTCATTTCGCTCAGGTCATGTTATCTGATAAAGGACAATCTAGTAAAAGATCGCTTTGACGAAGCCAGGGTCACGTCCGGCCAGGACCTTCGCCCGATAATGTACCCAGGTAACATCTCTATATTAGTGTAACTGTGTCTGTGACGCCCGTCTCAGAAGACGACGAGCAGCGGTTATCGACGAGAAAAGGATGAAGCCTCAAACAAAATACAGCACTACAAAAATGCTTACTTAAGAACAGCGTTTCTGAAAATACTGTAACACATATCTATTCCAAAGAATTCCGAAGAATTCGCGGTATTCCTTCGGAATGTTGTTTCTCGCGCCCCATGCGGTTGAATCCTCCTCAGAATCGAACGTATCCGGTATCAAGTTACAAGTTCCAATACTTGTGTTTTACAAAGTTTAATACAATACAGTTTAATATAATAGTTTAATACAAAGTTTAATACAATACAAAAAAAAATGGGGGGGGGAAGAGTGTAGGTTCACTTGATAAAAATGCAATCGTAGTCATTTTGTTATGCCACTTCGCATGTTTCGGTATTCAACATCAAAAGAACAACTAGTCAACTCTGGTATCGATGAAGCTTATCGATGATGCTTGATCACTTATATTTTTTTAAAGATAAATTTAGTCCGAATGTTTTTGCATGGATGGATTTCCGAGGTCAGGCCCCGCGCTAAGCATAGCTTGTTGCGCAGGCCCTGACCCCACCACCCGATCAAGCAATTCCTGGCGTCCGGCAGAATTTAGAAGCGAAAGTTGTACGTGCCCGACATACCTGGACACGGTCTGCCACGCTCTCTGACGTCACCTGACCTTGAGTGCGACCGCTGCCACCGGCCACAGGCCATCCCAGTCAGGGGCAAAAAGCGAGCGCCGAAGCGATTCGAACCCGGGCTGCCACTGCCGGGTGAGGTCAGAAGCCCAGCGCTCTCCCAACTGAGCTACAGGTGCGCACATATTTCATACAAATAATACATACAATAATACATAATACAAACGAAAGGCGGTTAAATTGGCCAGCTGCTCACGCAGTTGGCAACAGACGTCAAAACCAATACGACGGGCCCGGCATACTTGAAGGTTAAAGGAAACCAGTTTTACCCCGAATATGTAATCGTTATTGTTCAGTAGCTGAATGTAATATCTTCTGTCAAAAATAATATGACAGGTCCCTTTGATATATTAACTATGCAAATTTACGCAGGGGACTCCGGTGGCATTGTATTGCACAGCTCAACTGAGCTGTGCAAGACAGCTGTCATTGCAACAAAAAACATCAACATCAACGTTTATCTTCATTGCAGACTTTTGTCACGATGTATTTTTACCGTCGCCCATTTGCGTTTTTTTATCTTCATAATCATCGCCTTGCTTTTAGTTTTAGGAGGGCATGTAAGGTGTGATGTATGTACTTGTCTAAATTGCATTTTATTAGCGCGGTGGCCTATGTACAACTGACTCTACAACATAACAGCCACTATGTGGGCGTTGTAACAAAGCTTAAATAAATAAATAAATAAATAAATAAATAACACGTGAGACATGCGCAGAACTGGTCACTTTAAATGACAACCTATTCCGGCATACCAAACATAATGCAAATATCTCGCAGCAATTGACATACTGTGTCAGGCAGCACGAAAGGTTCTGACAACAAAAACAAACATTTCATCAACAAGTCTGAAGGCTAGCCGCCGCCGCATTGTTGCCCAGCCATGTTGGGTCAGCACAGCCAACACACATGGCTGCACTTCGGTCGTGTGTCACCAGGGAGCACGCCGTCAGTCAGATTATTTCAGCGAACCACTCACAGTGTGCAGTCCACTCAGTGACGTGAGGGAACAAAAGGTGGCAATACCTGCATGTCTTGCCCGACTGCAAAACACACGAGGTATGCTGTACTCTGTGAGCAGATTATGGTCCTAATTTTCAACACTTGCAGGGCGTAGCCTCGAACACATCACGTGTTGTCAATATACACTTGGCATGCAATTGGGTTCTCCATCCCTGACTCAAGTGTACTAGGAATGCTTTGAGCAGAGCTGTGTCGTTACTTTACGCCGTTGCATTGTGGAGCTGTGTCGTTACTTTATGCCGTTCCATCGTGGAGCTGTGTCGTTACCTTACGCCGTTCCATCGTGGAGCTGTGTCGTTACTTTATGCCGTTCCATCGTGGAGCTGTGTCGTTAGTTTATACCGTTCCATCGTGGAGCTGTGTCGTTGCTTTATGCCGTTCCATCGTGGAGCTGTGTCGTTACTTTATGCCGTTCCATCGTGGAGCTGTGTCGTTACTTTATGCCGTTCCATCGTGGAGCTGTGTCGTTACTTTATGCCGTTCCATCGTGGAGCTGTGTCGTTACTTTATGCCGTTCCATCGTGGAGCTGTGTCGTTAGTTTATACCGTTCCATCGTGGAGCTGTGTCGTTGCTTTATGCCGTTCCATCGTGGAGCTGTGTCGTTACTTTATGCCGTTCCATCGTGGAGCTGTGTCGTTACTTTATGCCGTTCCATCGTGGAGCTGTGTCGTTACTTTATGCCGTTCCATCGTGGAGCTGTGTCGTTACTTTATGCCGTTCCATCGTGGAGCTGTGTCGTTACTTTACACCGTTCCATCGTGGAACTGTGTCGTTACTTTACGCCGTTCCATGGTGGAGCTGTGTCGTTACTTTACGCCGTTCCATTGTGGAGCTGTGTCGTTACTTTATGCCGTTCCATTGTTGAGCTGTGTCGTTACTTTACGCCGTTCCATTGTTGAGCAGTGTCGTTACTTTACGCCGTTCCATTGTGGAACTGTGTCGTTACTTTACGCCGTTCCATTGTTGAGCTGTGTCGTTACTTTACGCCGTTCCATTGTGGAACTGTGTCGTTACTTTACGCCGTTCCATCGTGGAGCTGTGTCGTTACTTTATGCCGTTCCATTATGGAACTGTGTCGTTACTTTATGCCGTTCCATCGTGGAGCTGTGTCGTTACTTTATGCCGTTCCATCGTGGAGCTGTGTCGTTACTTTATGCCGTTCCATCGTGGAGCTGTGTCGTTACTTTACGCCGTTTCATTGTGGAACTGTGTCGTTACTTTATGCCGTTCCATCGTGGAGCTGTGTCGTTACTTTACGCCGTTCCATTGTGGAACTGTATCGTTACTTTACGCCGTTCCATCGTGGAGCTGTGTCGTTACTTTATGCCGTTCCATTGTGGAGCTGTGTCGTTACTTTATGCCGTTCCATCGTGGAGCTGTGTCGTTACTTTATACCGTTCCATTGTGGAGCTGTGTCGTTACTTTATGCCGTTCCATCGTGGTGCTGTGTCGTTACTTTATGCCGTTCCATTGTGGAGCTGTGTCGTTACTTTATGCCGTTCCATCGTGGAACTGTGTCGTTACTTTATGCCGTTCCATCGTGGAGCTGTGTCGTTACTGTATGCCGTTCCATTGTGGAACTGTGTCGTTACTTTACGCCGTTCCGTCGTGGAGCTGTGTCGTTACTTTATGCCGTTCCATCGTGAAGCTGTGTCGTTACTTTTTGCCGTTCCAGTGTGGAGCTGTGTCGTTACTTTATGCCGTTCCATTGTGGAGCTGTGTCGTTACTTTATGCCGTTCCATTGTGGAGCTGTGTCGTTACTTTACGCCGTTCCATTGTGGAACTGTGTCGTTACTTTACGCCGTTCTATCGTGGAGCTGTGTCGTTACTTTATGCCGTTCCAGTGTGGAGCAGTGTCGTTACTTTATGCCGTTCCATTGTGGAGCTGTGTCGTTACTTTACGCCGTTCCATTGTGGAGCTGTGTCGTTACTTTACGCCGTTCCATCGTGGAGCAGCGTCGTTACTTTATGCCGTTCCATTGTGGAGCTGTGTCGTTACTTTATGCCGTTCCAGTGTGGAGCAGTGTCGTTTCTTTATGCCGTTCCATTGTATTATAGAGAACTGGGTGCGGGCGCCGATCAAAGAGCTGGTGTCGGAGGCAGGGCAGAGGGTGATGGTGGTGGTGGGGGGTGGTGGGGGGTAACTGGCACCAGCAGCTGGGCTGCATGCCCCGTGTAAAGCGGTGTAACAACGAGCAGGCAACGACAACAGACGGAGCTGCTACGCCGGGATAGGTGACGTTACTACCTGACAATACTGCACGTCAGCAGCCTTAAGCCACACGACTCAGCCAATCAGCATAAGCCGCCTGACAGTAGCTCTCAGCCACCTGCCAGTAGCTCTCTGCCACCTGACAATACCATGTCAGTAGCTCTCAGCTACCTGACAATACCATGTCAGTAGCTCTCAGCTACCTGACAATACCATGTCAGTAGCTCTCAGCCACCTGCCAGTAGCTCTCTGCCACCTGACGATACCATGTCAGTAGCTCTCAGCCACCTGACAATACCATGTCAGTAGCTCTCAGCTACCTGACAATACCATGTCAGTAGCTCTCTGCCACCTGACAGTAGCTCTCTGCCACCTGACGATACCATGTCAGTAGCTCTCAGCCACCTAACAATACCATGTCAGTAGCTCTCAGCCACCTGACAACACCATGTCAGTAGCTCTCAGCTACCTGACAATACCATGTCAGTAGCTCTCAGCCACCTGACAGTAGCTCTCTGCCACCTCACAATACCATGTCAGTAGCTCTCAGCCACCTGACAGTAGCTCTCTGCCACCTCACAATACCATGTCAGTAGCTCTCAGCCACCTGACAGTAGCTCTCAGCCACCTCACAATACCATGTCAGTAGCTCTCAGCCACCTGACAGTAGCTCTCAGCCACCTCACAATACCATGTCAGTAGCTCTCAGCCACCTGACAGTAGCTCTCTGCCACCTCACAATACCATGTCAGTAGCTCTCAGCCACCTGACAGTAGCTCTCTGCCACCTCACAATACCATGTCAGTAGCTCTCAGCCACCTGACAATACCATGTCAGTAGCTCTCAGCCACCTGACAGTAGCTCTCTGCCACCTCACAATACCATGTCAGTAGCTCTCAGCCACCTGACAGTAGCTCTCAGCCACCTGACAATACCATGTCAGTAGCTCTCAGCCACCTGACAGTAGCTCTCAGCCACCTGACAATACCATGTCAGTAGCTCTCAGCCACCTAACAATACCATGTCAGTAGCTCTCAGCCACCTGACAACACCATGTCAGTAGCTCTCAGCTACCTGACAATACCATGTCAGTAGCTCTCAGCCACCTGACAGTAGCTCTCAGCCACCTGACAACACCATGTCAGTAGCTCTCAGCTACCTGACAATACCATGTCAGTAGCTCTCAGCCACCTGACAGTAGCTCTCTGCCACCTCACAATACCATGTCAGTAGCTCTCAGCCACCTGACAATACCATGTCCGTAGCTCTCAGCCACCTGACAGTAGCTCTCTGCCACCTCACAATACCATGTCAGTAGCTCTCAGCCACCTGACAGTAGCTCTCTGCCACCTGACAATACCATGTCAGTAGCTCTCAGCTACCTGACAATACCATGTCAGTAGCTCTCAGCCACCTGACAATACCATGTCAGTAGCTCTCAGCCACCTGGCAATACCATGTCAGTAGCTCTCAGCCACCTGACAATACCATGTCAGTAGCTCTCAGCCACCTGACAATACCATGTCAGTAGCTCTCAGCTACCTGACAGTAGCTCTCAGCCACCTGACAATACCATGTCAGTAGCTCTCAGCCACCTAACAATACCATGCCAGTAGCTCTCAGCCACCTGACAACACCATGTCAGTAGCTCTCAGCCACCTGACAATACCATGTCAGTAGCTCTCAGCTACCTTACAGTAGCTCTCAGCCACCTAACAATACCATGTCAGTAGCTCTCAGCCACCTAACAATACCATGCTAGTAGCTCTCAGCCACCTGACAACACCATGTCAGTAGCTCTCAGCCACCTGACAATACCATGTCAGTAGCTCTCAGCTACCTGACAGTAGCTCTCAGCCACCTAACAATACCATGTCAGTAGCTCTCAGCCACCTGACAACACCATGTCAGTAGCTCTCAGCCACCTGACAATACCATGTCAGTAGCTCTCAGCTACCTGACAGTAGCTCTCAGCCACCTAACAATACCATGCCAGTAGCTCTCAGCCACCTGACAACACCATGTCAGTAGCTCTCAGCCACCTGACAATACCATGTCAGTAGCTCTCAGCTACCTGACAGTAGCTCTCAGCCACCTGACAATACCATGTCAGTAGCTCTCAGCTACCTGACAGTAGCTCTCAGCCACCTAACAATACCATGCCAGTAGCTCTCAGCCACCTGACAACACCATGGCAGTAGCTCTCAGCCACCTGACAATACCATGTCAGTAGCTCTCAGCTACCTGACAGTAGCTCTCAGCCACCTGACAATACCATGTCAGTAGCTCTCAGCCACCTGACAATACCATGTCAGTAGCTCTCAGCTACCTGACAGTAGCTCTCAGCCACCTAACAATACCATGTCAGTAGCTCTCAGCCACCTAACAATACCATGCCAGTAGCTCTCAGCCACCTGACAACACCATGTCAGTAGCTCTCAGCCACCTGACAATACCATGTCAGTAGCTCTCAGCCACCTGACAATACCATGTCAGTAGCTCTCAGCCACCTAACAATACCATGTCAGTAGCTCTCAGCCACCTGACAATACCATGTCAGTAGCTCTCAGCCACCTGACAATACCATGTCAGTAGCCATCAGCCACCTAACAATACCATGTCAGTAGCTTTCAGCCTCCTGACAATACTATGACAGTAGCTCTCATCCACCTGACAATACCATGTCAGTAGCTCTCAGCCACCTGACAATACCATGGCAGTAGCCCTCAGCCACCTAACAATACCATGTCAGTAGCTCTCAGCCTCCTGACAATACTATGACAGTAGCTCTCATCCACCTGACAACACCATGTCAGTAGCTCTCAGCCACCTGACAGTAACCCCCAGCCTTCTGACACTGCTGCATTAAAGGGAATAGGTCACCTTGAAAGTTGTCTTGAAAATCAACCATACGGTGCATCTTGAGCTCAAAACTACGAGTATGGCTTTCGTTTGGACAACTGATGAATATATGTGGAGAAAGATATAAGTTTTTCTTTGCATTTCACGAGAAATCGTACGACAGCAGCTGGCGTTCTGGCTCCGCCTGACGCCAAGTACAGTCTCTGACAAGGGGCCGCCGCGCCGCCCGGGCGGCTGAGCGGATATTAACGAGGCGTCGTGATCAGAGACTACGTGCCAGAGAGTGTACCTGCCTCCGGCGGCGAGCGTTCATGTCCCGATCGTGGCCCGGAACAGCAGACATGAAACCGGGCCCACTAGTCTTGTGTCGAAATTACTTAACGTAGGGAGGTAATTCTTTCACCACAACTCATTTTTAGATCTGCTCTACAAATATGCTATCTCAGTCCAAAACCCCAGGTTAAATGTGAACTATTCCCTTTAACAGACCTCAGCCAATCCGACAAACGTCAGCGTCCATCACACACCTGACAAACAATGCTCTTTAGCCCATATACGTGCAAGCCTACGACCTTAAAGATGTTCTGTATGGTGCACAGCACACTGCGCACTACCAGCGTACTGCACTTTCAGTATTGATCCCCCAGAGGACGCCTGTTTAGGTCACTGAAAAAGAGCAGCCGATCGCTGCTCGCCCGTTCTAAATAAGCCACAGCTGTTCGTCTCGCAGCAGATGCTGCTGCAAAATGGGCCAACGGGCGAAGAAAAGCCAGCTATCCACAAAAGAGAGCGGCATGGTAGAGGTTGAACGCAGCTACTCCAGCTTCAGATTCATTAACGTAGGTACTTAGCGGCTTAATCGTCCCGTTAGTGCTCTTTCGCTCCAGTGCTAAGTTATTAATGTTGCTGAGGCTTCATTGATTATCTGCAGGAAGCTCGACAGCGCCACCGCATTTTAAGCGCCTTCAACCTATAATGTAAATCCGGGATGTCTTGAATGGATGATCTTGAGTGGCGTGTATTGACGATCCACTTAGGAACTCAGGTTTGATGCCATTCGGCAATACACGTAGATCACGGTCATAGTAACGTGTGCTTGGCACCGGGTATGTTGTTTACGAAAACTAGTCAGATAAATACACCAAATTGACCCATTGTTCGCATTTGCCGTTATCTAACAAAACACACCAGCTAATCTTCTATCTGATGTTATGACAGGATTAAAGCACAGTCAAGGCAGGCAAAGTCGTTTTGCCTATAATTTGCATATTCCGGATACTTTCGTTCCGGAATTCAAAGCATCGAAGGAAAACTTGCAGCTTTGGATATTTATTTGTAATATTACCTACAAGGTTTGATAAATAATGCAAGAAAGAAAGAGGATACGACGTGAGAATAAATTTCGATAGACACAGTGCATCATAAAACATATTGAGGCCAAGAATAGTCACACGGTCTATAATTCAGCTTGATATGGATCAATTTGACCCGAAAATGTACACCAAACTCAGTAAACCTGTGCAAAAGTGAACACGATTATCCACCTAGTGCGCACTTTGGCGCTGCACCAGGCTCCACTCGGTGTTGCCGAGTGGAGTGTGACCCACCCGCCGCTCCACTCAGTGTTGCCTAGCTGACACCACCCCGTATTACACAGCACTGCACCTCACCTGGCAGTCAGCGCCGCGTCAGTCACGTCTGCGGCTTAGTCCACTCTCCGACACTGGCACACGGCTCCGCACACCGCTCTCCGCACCCCGCACGCCGCTGTCTCGCTCACCGCCGCGCCGGCCGGCCGCCCTCACGCACTGCCCTGCCGCCCGCCGCCGTCGCCGCCGACGCAGGCTCCGACTGAGCGTCGTCGGTGGCGACGCAGCCGGCGGCGACCGGTGGCTCCGTCGCGCGCCGACATTTATCGCAGCGCTCGGCGGTGCGTCCCGAGGCCAGGGACGTCCCCCGTCCCCGGCCGACGGCCGACCGGCACACGGCACCGACCGCCCAGGCCAGGTGGGGGTAGGGGGGGGGGTGCAGAGCAGCAAAGCTGTGTCCTCCGCGCATTGTATTGAACCATGTGTTGGCCACGCAAAGAGACTGTGGTGTTGGTGCGTGCATTTATCCGTGTCTCTACGCGCCTAATTCATACAGAAAACAGATAAGCTGCCATCGGAAGTGATTTCGAAACCGGCCGATTTCCGTCCATGAGTCATGTCACACTCCACCCAGCAGCGCCAGCCAGATCCAGATCCAGATCCGCCATCCCAGCAGTGAACAGCCGGCAGATCCGCCATCCCTGTAGTGAACAGCCGGCAGATCCGCCATCCCTGCAGTGAACAGCCGGCAGATCCGCTATCCCTGCAGTGAACAGCCGGCAGATCCGCCATCCCTATAGTGAACAGCCGGCAGATCCGCCATCCCTGCAGTGAACAGCCGGCAGTTCCGCCATCCCTGCAGTGAACAGCCGGCAGATCCGCCATCCCTGCAGTGAACAGCCGGCAGATCCGCCATCCCTGCAGTGAACAAGCGGCAGATCCGCCATCTGAGCGCCTCCCCTGAACTTCGGCTGGCGGCCGGGAGCTGCCGGGAGCTGCCTGAAGCGGCCGGAAGCTACGGGAGCTGCCTGTGGGGCCGGGCTCAGGGCACGGTGCCGTCCGCCCTGTCACTACCATCCGACCCGGCCGGCGGCTGACGGGGCCCACCTGGGAGAGGTGTCACGGAGAGGCCTCCGAGGTGACAGCACTCACCTCCTGACACCCAGATTAGCGAGTCTCTCCGGCACCCGGGAGTCAGGTGTCCAGGGACAGGGAGTCAGGTGTCCGGGGACCGGGAGTCAGGTGTCCAGGGACCGGGAGTCAGGTGTCCGGGGACCGGGAGTCAGGTGTCCGGGGACCGGGAGTCAGGTGTCCAGGGACCGGGGACAGGGGACCGGGAGTCAGGTGTCCGGGGACCGGGAGTCAGGTGTTCAGGGACCGGGAGTCAGGTGTCCGGGGACCGGGAGTCAGGTGTCCAGGGACCGGGGACAGGGGACCGGGAGTCAGGTGTCCGGGGACCGGGGGTCAGGTGTTCAGGGACCGGGAGTCAGGAGTCCAGGGACCGGGAGTCAGGTGTCCAAGGACCGGGAGTCAGGTGTCCGGGGAGTCAGGTGTCCAGGGACAGGGAGTCAGGTGTCCGGGGACCGGGAGTCAGGAGTCCAGGGACCGGGAGTCAGGTGTCCAAGGACCGGGAGTCAGGTGTCTGGGGAGTCAGGTGTCCAGGGACAGGGAGTCAGGTGTCCGGGGACCGGGAGTCAGGTGTTCAGGGACCGGGAGTCAGGTGTCCAGGGACCGGGAGTCAGGTGTCCGGGGACCGGGAGTCAGGTGTCCAGGGACCGGGAGTCAGCTGTCCAGGGACCGGGAGTCGGGTGTCCAGGGACCGGGAGTCAGGTGTCCAGGGACCGGGAGTCAGCTGTCCAGGGACCGGGAGTCAGGTGTCCAGGGACCGGGAGTCAGGTGCCCAGGGACCGGGAGTCAGCTGTCCAGGGACCGGGAGTCAGGTGTCCAGGGACCGGGAGTCAGGTGTCCAGGGACAGGGAGTCAGGTGTCCGGGGACCGGGAGTCAGGTGTCCGGGGACCGGGAGTCAGGTGTCCGGGGACCGGGAGTCAGGTGTCCGGGGACCGGGAGTCAGGTGTCCAGGGACCGGGAGTCAGGTGTCCAGGGACCAGGAGTCAGTTGTCCGGGGACCGGGGACAGGGAGTCAGGTGTCCGGGGACATGGAGTCAGGTGTCCGGGGACAGGGAATCAAGTGTCCAGGGACCGGGAGTCAGGTGTCCAGGGACAGGAAGTCAGGTGTCCAGGGACCGGTCCGGTCCCCGGAGTCCGTTGTCCGGGGAGTCAGGTGTCCGGGGACCGGAATTCAGGTGTCCAGGGACCGGGAGTCAGGTGTCCAGGGACCGGGAGTCAGGTGTCCAGGGACCGGGAGTCAGTTGTCCAGGGACCGGAAGTCAGGTGACCGGGGACCGGGCAGTGTCAGAACAGTGTCCTGTTTCTCCATTTGTCTGAGCTTGGAAGTTTTGTTCCGGGGAAAACTTTGACTGTATAAATAATTATTTGTTTTAGTCTGAGGGTGCAAATGGCTGACGAGCATACAAAATAGACTGAGACGTGACTTTCCGAACAATGGCCAGAACGTGACAGTGATGCGACACAAATTGTAAAAAATATCGTAAGGCGGAAGCACCAAATTCCCAAGATCTGACATTTCTGCAGTGATCTATAGAAAAGGAAAACTGGTACTTCCAAAAATTAAAACAAAAACTTTAAAACCTCCCAAAAAAGTTTTTACGGGATGGCCTGTGGCCGATGATCTATAAAATCACGCAACGTAGCGACAAGCGTAAAACGATGTTAGATAGCGCGAGACAAGCTCTTTAGAAAGTATTTCGTTCATTTTTTTCTCAGGTCAATATTGAGGTCACCAGAGGTCACGAAGAGTCAGATTTTCAAGTTTTAGGACTTCGCTTCGAACACCCCTCAAATATCTCGGGAACTATGATAGTTAGCAGCAAACGGAAAAAACAATCAAATACCCTTTAAAATGCATCAAAATGCATAAAAAATGCATAGGTGTCCTCAGATTTGAGCTCAGGTCAATAGTTTAGGTCCAGAGGTCATCAAATGTCAAAAAGGTGATTTTTTTGCAAAACCGTTTTTCGCAAATTACTTTTTACCTAATACCGATAAAGCAATAGTGTTTACGTCGTCGTGTTTGTATTGTCAAGGCGCTTCGAATCTTATTCATGATGACCGGGTTAAGTCAACTGAGAAATTTGACCTCAGGTCAAGGTTAAGCGGTGACCCAAGTTGGTCATGTTGCATATTGTGAGACGTGTCTCGACGAGACAAACACATTGGTACCATTTTCTCTTCTCTATCTTCTTTATGTCGATAGTTATTGACAAAACAGTGTTGGCGGTCACGAAATTTGCCTGACCTTAGGTCACCGATATTCAAAATCGGAGATTAAGAAATTGTTGGTATCTATGACCTTATAAAATCCTGCAAGATTGAAACCGATCGGACTAAAACCGTGGCTGTGGTACTACCGCAAACGTTTTGGAGTTGAGGTGATCACGTGACCTGGTCTGGTGACCTGACCTGAAATGACCCGAGATCAAGAATTTCACATAATGTGAAAAGTTAATTGCCGAACAAGTGTGCATAAAACGGCGTTGCTGCGCGCCGCCGTTTTTGCGCTATCCTTGAGAAACCGGAGGGGGGCGGATTTCGCCCCCCCCCCCCCTTCCAGGGCGCGTGTTAACAAGGGACTTATTTCGTGGTCTTCACTGATCGCAAGTTTACATTGCAATATACGCAGGGCAGAGATGCTCGCACAAAATTGCCTCGCTCGTACCAAATATTGTTTTTTTTTGTGTGTGGAAATTTTGCTCTCAATTATAATGTTATGAACCAGCGCCATATAATTTCGCTGTCTCCCATGGATCCAAGATGGACGACCCACCATAATAGGTACCTATGTTGTGTGGAATACGGCTATTAAGTAGGGTAAATAGATGCAGTCAAAAAGTATAAATGTTCTTATTCTTGTAGCTATTGCATTTTATTTTTGTTGTATTGTAGCATGGTTGGTTTTCAGGTCTGTACCGAGCAGGTAAGAAATAAATTGTTATTATTATTATTTCTGCAGTGGTAGCGCTACCACTGCAAAACACTAGCGGACAGGGGGGAGGGCATTAGGGACAAATGCTGCCCCCCCCCCCCCCACACACAGAAAAATGGGTGTGTTCAATACAAGTATGCTCTCCCCCACGCGTTCCTGCATTGGCTGTAAAAAGTGATAATTAGGGAAAACAAAAACTCCCACCCCTCGGTCAACGACGATTATTGGGCGCTGAGGACCCAACGTCTCCCCCCCCCCCCCCCCCCCCAGGTCAACGAATCTTTCTTTTTGCGCTGACGACCCGCGACTCCAC
Organism: Chirona hameri; assembly: GCA_036785665.1. Lineage (NCBI taxonomy): Eukaryota > Metazoa > Arthropoda > Thecostraca > Balanomorpha > Balanidae > Chirona > Chirona hameri. Next base: position 35,303 of record JAXIVJ010013636.1, read on the forward strand.
ACACCCCCCCCCCCCCCCTTCAACACCCCCCTCCCCTGGTCATCAACTTTTCCCTGATGAAACGGAACGAAAATGTTGCACCCCGCCCCCCCCCCCCCTCCTCTAAACTCGAACGTTAGATCCGTGCGTGAGTATGCTGTGTCTCCAATGACAGGCTCTCTGACTAGGTTATCTCCGTCGCTGCCACCGGCTGACTCCGGGAATGTGACCAGGTCGGATATATAGCTGGCAGGCCTGTCACCGACCCACGGCCGGCGGCGGTGACAAGCGATGGCTGACCGCCGCCGCGGGCGTGGGGGGGGGGGGGCATATCGCAGCTCTCTCTGTCACGGCTAAATCTGCATCATCTCATACCGCTGACCGCGTGGGCAGCGCAGAGGAGGGTGAGGGACGACAGTAGAGCCCTTCTCGGGACACATTTTCAGCCCCCATTCCGTTCCAGCCCATTCAGCCAGATCCAAAGCCGTTCCAACCCCAATTCATAACTGATGGAGCCACCGTTCCCACTCATTTCAAAGTTTAAGCATATTTCACATTTTTGGGGCTAAAATATAAGAATGCATTTATATCCTGCTTTAAAACTATCACACTCAATGTCAATGGTGTAAGATTTACTTGTGAGTTGTGGTGATATTTGAAAGAATTAAATATGTCCTTGTTTCACACGGAACGTTCAATCCAACCATGACTTTCACCACAAGAAAAAGCCAAAAACATAAAAAAAAGAAAAAAAAGGAGTAAATGTTACCCCCTCCCTCCCCCTTCCCGTATTTTCTCAATAACTTTCAAAATATTAAAGATATCGAAGTGAAACCATGGTTATCATATCCTGCATCCATTCTACGTCTTCTGTAAAAATTTGATTGCAATTGGTGAAGTTGCTTGGGAGATAATGACGTTTTAGTGACGTCATGCCATGCCATTTTTGGTGGAAAAACGTTAAATGTTTGTAAAATCGTATAAAATAGGGTTTTGATGCGAATCGCAAATAAACAAACGTCAAAAGAAAGTAAATAACAATCTCTTCCGAATCGCTATCTGGAATTACCAAATTTTGTGTGTTTGACCCCAAAATTCAAAAACTGATTTTGTTTTCTGAAGAATTTCCACAACAGTATTTTTTTTAATAGATATATAAATTCAATCGGAATATATTTTAGAGAACCAAATAAGGACGATACCCAAACCAAATTTAAAAGCAATATGTTTATTTTGGACTGCCTTATGGCTCCCAAGGTATAAGTAACTCAAAACGTCATTTTTTAAGTTACGTTTTGTGGCTTTTAGTGACCAGATACAGACAAATAAATGCCACCGCTGTATTTCTGAGAC
>JAXIVJ010013637.1:0-36633 GCA_036785665.1 Chirona hameri
AGTGCAATATTGTCATTGCAATATTGTAATTGCAATATTGTCATTGCAATATTGCGTATTGCAGACGATATTGTCGCAGGGAACAATATGGCACTAGTGCTTTTACGACAGTAGCTCTCGACCCTCTAGCGTGACGCAATTTCCCCTTTAAAGGAAATAGTTCACCTTCAACATGGGATTTTGAACTGAAATAGCAGTTTTGTAGCCCGTGTTGAGAAATCCTTATCTGCAACTTTTCTTGGCTGAAAAGACTCTCCAGCCGAAGATATTTGACTTTTTGGCGAAGGAATGCGGCGCATATATGATATACCGTACCGTCTGAGAGTGCCAGCACTACCAGGGCGCATGCGCAGACCAATAACGCACACCATAACATTAATAATTTACGACCTTCTGTCCTGAATTGGCGCGATGTAGGACCATTTTTGAAAAGAAAAAAAGAAACTGTATTAAAAAATATAATAAAATCGTGTTCTGAAAAATTTCCGAAGGTGAACTATTTCCTTTAAACGTTAGATGATAACATTATTTCCACACCTTTCTCAACTGACACTGATCCTTACAAAGTCCCTGATGAACTCGTAAAGCTCATGTTCTATGTTGTAACTTCACGACACCTCGTTGACCCAGCAGAGTGGCTCGATTACACCATAGGGTGATCACCCACGGTTTCGCTACCACCGCTTTACGATAGCGAAGTCGATGAGGACAGTGTCAGTAGGCACTTCCAGAGTGCAAGCTGAGTGAATAGTCTGAATTCTTTCATTCAGATTAGTGCTCACTCAGTACTTCTAGCTTTGTGCTGATTAAGTACTGGTATGAATCCTTTAGTTCACCGACACGGGCAATGAATGAGTTTGCAGTTTGCACACAATGTACACCAAATGAGCAGCAATATAACTGCAGCCGTATAGTACGTTAATGTTTTGTTGTGCACCTCATCAACACTACTCCCAGAGGAAATGAGAACAATGACTACGCACATTTTCCAACCGGCTGTCGATACATCATCACCGAGCACACTTCTAGCCAGTCACGTCAGTATAGAACGACTCCTCCTATTCCCTCCATCGCACCATCAATCTATGACAAACACTCCCAGGGCTGCGGAGTCCGAGTCGGTCCGAGTCGGCAGGTGTAGCCGGAGTCGGAGTCGGAGTCGCTGAAATCTTACCGACTCCGACTCCGGCCCGGAGTCGGAGTCAACTTTTGGTCAATTGGCGATTACTTTGGTCGGTAGAATAGTCGTCGGCCTAGGGACATTAACTTTACATCACTTTCGAAAGAAAATGAGTGGAAAATGAAACCAATAGGCTACTCTCAGCTAGCGGTAGATTTCCGCCTGATGAAGATGGGGCAATAATTTTAACGTCATCTGATGATGATTGGGGGTTTTGGACGCACCGACTCTTACGGTCACAGGCGCCCATTTTCACAGTCATCGTGCTCGTTTCGTCAATGAGATTCGAATCATACCATGGTGACCAGGTTACCTAAGTCAAATTCAAAATTTGACCTCAGGTCAAGGTATTTAAGGTCATGTGGTAAACCAGGTATGTCGTGCTGCGCAATGTCGGACGCGACTCGGCGAGACATACATAGTAGTGCCGATCTCGCGTGTTTATCTTCATTTGATAATATCAAGAGTTATTGGCAAAGAAGGGCTAGTCCCCTCGGAGACCTCACTCGATCTTGTAGGGGGTCACTGAGCATTGCAATAATTGTACTTGGGTCATCAAGAATGAGCATCATGAAGTGCTTTGTATAGCATAATCTTAAAGGAAATAGTTCACCTTCGGAAAATTTATCAGAACAGGATTTTATTATATTTTTTAATACAGTTTCTTTTTTTCTTTTCAAAAATGGTCCTACATCGCGCCAATTCAGGACAGAAGGTTGTACATTATTAAGTTTATGGTGTGCGTTATTGGTCTGCGCATGCTCAATGCAGTGCTGGCACTTTCAGATGGTACGGTATATCATATATGCGCCGCATTTCTTCGCCAAAAAGTCAAATATCTTCGGCTGGAGAGTCTTGTCAGACAAGAACAGTAGCAGATAGGGATTTCTCAACACGGGCTACACAGCTGCTATTTCAGTTAAAAACCCCATGTTGAAGGTGAACTATTTCCTTTAAAATAATTATTATGATCTAATGCATATCCTTTGATACGAAAACATTTGTATATTGTATCGTTGTCTTACAATGGGAAGGTCACGAAACTGACCTGACATTAGGTCACCGATATTTTATATATAAACACATCCGAGATAGCAGGGTCGTAGTTATCTATGGCTTGATTACGTCCTGTGAGTTTTGAAGTGCTCAGCCAAACATCAGAGAATCAAACAGAGTTTTGAAGTGCAGGCCAGTGGCTGTGGCACGACCACAAAGGATCTAGCTCGTTTGTGTAAAAACAAACTTGACTTTGTAAAAGATTTTCCCTTAAAAAACCCAGAAAAATGCCAATTTCCGGTCGATTTCGGTCGTTAAAGGAAATAGTTCACCTTCAACATGGGGTTTTGAACTGAAATAGCAGTTTTGTAGCCCGTGTTGAGAAATCCCTATCTGCAACTTTCATTGGCTGAAAAGGCTCTCCAGCCGAAAATATTCGACTTTTTGGCAAAGGGGTGCGGCGCATATATGATATACCGTACCGTCTGAAAGTGCCGGCACTGCCATGGAGCATGCGCAGACCAATAACAAACACCATAACATTACTAATTTACGACCTTCTGTCCTGAACTGGAGCGATGTAGGACCATTTTTGAAAAGAAAAAAAGAAACTGTATTCGAAAATATAATAAAATCGTGTTCTGAGAAATTTTCCGAAGGTGAACTATTTCCTTTAAAGGAAATAGTTCACCTTCAACATGGGATTTTGAACTGAAATAGCAGTTTTGTAGCCCGTGTTGAGAGATCCTTATCTGCAACTTTTCTTGGCTGAAAAGACTCCCCAGCCGAAGATATTTGACTTTTTGGCGAAGGAATGCGGCGCATATATGATATACCGTACCGTCTGAGAGTACCAGCACTGGTCTGAGCATGCGCAGACCAATAACGCACACCATAACATTAATAATTTACGACCTTCTGTCCTGAATTGGCGCGATGTAGGACCATTTTTGAAAAGACAAAAAGAAACTGTATTAAAAAATATAATAAAATCGTGTTCTGAAAAAATTATGAAGGTGAACTATTTCCTTTAAGGAAAATGGCACGATGCCCCTTACATCCGTCCTTGAAGTGAGCACCCCCAATGATTTTTGGAAATCCACACCCTGACTGGTAAACTTGGTTGCCCGGAGGCGATGCGGCGGAGAGCAGCGCACTGACTGGCCAGCTGTAACACAGCGCAGGATCCGGGGGCAGGAGCGACTCCAGCGAAGACGAGCTGGAACGAGCTGGGGCTGAAGCCCAGCTGCTGCGAGCTGGGCCGGCGGCGGCTGGCTGCGCTCGCCGCTCGGTGCCCGTTTCGCGGGTTCCGTCGCCTGCAGGCGACTAGGTTGGACGCGCGGCCGGCACGCCGCGCCCGTGCTCGGGCGGCGTAGCATTGTTCTCACTACTGTTAAAGGAAATAGTTCACCTTCAACATGGGGTTTTGAACTGAAATAGCAGTTTTGTAGCCCGTGTTGAGAAATCCTTATCTGCAACTTTTCTTGTCTGAAAAGACTCTCTAGCCGAAGATATTTTACTTTTTGACAAAGGAATGCGGCGCATATATGATGTACCGTACCGTCTGAAAGTGCCAGCACTGCCAGGGAGCATGCGCAGACCAAAAACGCACACCATAAACTTAATAATTTACGACCTTCTGTCCTGAATTGGCGCGATGTAGAACCATTTTTGAAAAGAAAAAAAGAAACTGTATTACAAAATATAATAAAATCGTGTTCTGAAAAATGTTCCGAAGGTGAACTATTTCCTTTAAAGGAAATTAGTTCACCTTCAACATTAGTTTTAAACTGAGATAGCTGTTTTGTAGCCCATGTTGGGAAACCCCTATCTACAAGTTTCCTTGACTGAAAAAGACTCTCCAGCCGAAGATATTTTACTTTTTGGCGAAGGAATTCGGCGCATATATGATATACCGTACCGTCTGGAAGTGCCAGCACTGCCATGGAGCATGCGCAGACCAATAACGCACACCATAACATTAATTATTTACGACCTTCTGTCCTGAATTGGCGCGATGTAGGACCATTTTTGAAAATAAAAAAATAAACTGTATTCAAAAATATAATAAAATCGTGTTCTGAAAAAATTCCGAAGGTGAACTATTTCCTTTAAAGGGAATGCTTCACCTTTCTGAAAGTTGTGAAATATACGCTGGTTGTAGTCGAAAATATGAAGTAAGGGCTGCTGAAAACGAAGGTGATATTTTTTATCTCGAAAAGTCACTAACTTGATACAAATTAAGGTTTTAAATGTGGGATGATGACATCATTATTGAGCTACAGACCGCAGCTGATTGGCTGACAAAGTGGCTGTCAGCCAATCAGCGGCGGCACGAGCCTAGACTCCATTTTGCAAATGAGAAATTAAATTGCTTAAAAACGGCTAAGTTTGGTGGAAAATGACCTTAGTATTTTCGACATTTCAATAACGGCCACAGATAATGGCTATCTCACTTCAAAACCAATACAAAGGTGAAACATTCCCTTTAAAGGAAATAGTTCACCTTCAACATGGGTTTTGAACTGAAATAGCAGTTTTGTAGCCCGTGTTGAGAAATCCTTATCTGGAACTTTTCTTGGCTGAAAAGACTCTCCAGCCGAAGATATTTGACTTTTTGGCGAAGGAATACGGCGCATATATGATGTACCGTACCGTCTGAAGTGCCAGCACTGCCATGGAGCATGCGCAGACCAATAACGCACACCATAAAATCAATAATTTACAACCTTCTGTCCTGAATTGGCGCGATGTAGGACCATTTATAAACAGAAAAAAGAAACTATTAAAAAATATAATAAATTCGTGTTCTGAAAAAAATTCCGAAGGTGAACTATTTCCTTTAAGAATACATTCAAACGGAGAAAATAGATGACATTGCAGATATTGCTTTCTAGCATGCGGCTAGAGAACGGATATAGGCTGGAGTCGGAGTCGGAGTCGATTTGTTCAGGCCGGAGTCGGAGTTGGAGTCGCTGACATTCTGTCTACTCCGCAGCCCTGCACACTCCCACAGCCAGTCCTGCACTCTGCACATCGCACCAAACACGCGGGGCGTACAATAACACATCTCTCGATTTATTTCCCCAAATAGAGCGCGACACGAACATGACGGGTGGCGCGGACGGGTGCGGGTTGGAATGTGGGCTGAGCGACGGTCGGCCGCCGCCTGGACTGCCAGGTCACATGATCAGAACTCAAGCATAGAGCACAGAGCGCAGAGCACGGGGCACCGGGCCGACACGGTTGGTCCAGGTACGTGGCACATTGTGGTGGGGGTGGGTCAAGGTTGGGGTCAAGGGTGGGTTCAAGGGTACCACCGCCGGCAGGGGCGGCGGAGTCAGTAAGACGACATAGGGGGGGGGGGGGGGGGGGAGGTGAACACAAGGATGATTGGAAGATTGTACTATGATTGTATATGACAGATTCAGAGGTAGCACAAGGGGAGGACTTGATGTTAAAGACGAGAGGCAGTATAGAAGAAAGATAGGAAACAGGTGTTTGGGTCGATCGTCAAGTTGGTAACAGGAATACAAAAGGGTTGAATACAACGCCATTTGGGAGGTTACACCAGGACTGGGAGGTTCGGGGATCACGGGGGGGGGGGGGGGGGGGCACATAGAGCTGACGTGTCTGAGTGACAGTTGAGCCATGTTTCAGAGATCCCCGGCACCGACAATACACGGGTACGTTCTGCACAGGGTACGTGCTGAACAGGGTACGTTCTCTGAACAGGATACGTTCTGTGAACAGGGTACGTGCTGAACAGGGTACGTTCTGTGAACAGGGTACGTGCTGATCAGGGTACGTTCTGTGAACAGGGTACGTTCTGAACAGGGTACGTTCTGAACAGGGTACGTTCTGTGAACAGGGTACGTGCTGCACAGGGTACGTTCTGTGAACAGGGTACGTTCTGAACAGGGTACGTTCTGTGAACAGGGTACGTGCTGAACAGGGTACGTTCTGTGAACAGGCTACGTTCTGTGAACAGGCTACGTTCTGTGAACAGGCTACGTTCTGTGAACAGGGTACGTGCTGAACAGGGTACGTTCTGTGAACAGGCTACGTTCTGAACAGGGTACGTGCTGAACAGGCTACGTTCTGTGAACAGGCTACGTTCTGTGAACAGGGTACGTTCTGAACATCGAGGCACCGTGCGTGCATTCGTGACCCCTGTGCATACAGTGCGACGGCTGACATCCCGCCGACGTGTCAAGGCACCAGCAGTGGACCTCAGAGATGGACCCCGCTCACCAGGCCGGCAGCGGGGCACTCAAGGCACGGTGGTGTGTGGGGGTGGGGAGGTGGGGAAGGGGGAGGTGGGGAAGGGGAAGGGGAAGGGGCCGTCTTAAATCCGGGAGACACTGAGATACGGTACACAGGTGCGACCCCACAGAACACAGGTGCATGGTGCGACCCGGTGTGACCCGGTGCGACCCGAGATACCCGGATCAGCGGCCGAGTCACAGTCAGTGCCCGAGACAGCCGACGAGTTTGGCACGAGGAGGTTGGTCACTTGAGGAGGGGCAGGGCGAGACGGGGGTGCGGGGACGGGACGGGGGTGCGGGGACGGGGTTACGGGGTGCGGGGACGGGACGGGGGTGCCCACAATTCACGACACGTTGGCAGATTCAGACGACATTCAGTGCCGTGGCAACCACCAACAAAACAGGTGCGCAACACTGGCCGCAGCGGCCGCGCCGCGGACGTCGACACGCGCGCGGTGCCATACCGCCACCTCGGGTCACCGCACATGGCCACCTCGCTCCGGGTCCACCTCGCTCCGGGGCTCATCTCGCTCCGGGGCCATCTCGCTCCGGGGCTCATCTCACACCTCTACACCGGCCGACGCGGGCGGCGCCGGACCTCCAACACATGGCACACCACACGACTGCTAATCACAACAGCTATAACTGGCTGTCTCAGTAGGAGGGCTGCTCCCTCCACGCAGCCGTAAAGCACTGTACCGCACACGCCATACACGAGACACAATCACAACGCGCCGGGCTATATAATAAATAGTTTACGAGGCCGCTCGTCGAGCCGGCCAATACAAAACAAGTATCAAAACACACTAAACCAAACGACCCGAATACAGTGGGCGCCAGCCGAGACGCGTAACAGCCGATATGAAAGTGGCACTGTTATGGGTCGCAAGTGCCGAATCAGACAAACGCAGGCACGAACAAAAAGGCCTACACAGGGGGATACATAGTGCACTGAATCAACGGACAGGATTGGTACGCTGTCGCCGAGCAGGCGCTACATGGAATGGTGGTCTGACAGCTATGGGATAGCTGGACGTACACGATCAGACCAGAAGAGTTGTAGTCCAAGTGGTGGAGAGAGTAGGGCGATCAGATTCGGGGGCGGACAGAGGGAAGAAAGAGACGGCATCGAGAGAGACAGCGGTGGGCAATGCAAGGAGAGCGGATAACAGAAAGCGGGAGTAATGAAGGGGGTATAAGGAGAGCGGAGACGCGGAGAGCGGAGACGCGGAGACGCGGAGACGCGGAGACGCGGAGACGCGGAGACGCGGAGACGCGGAGACGCGGAGACGCGGAGACGCGGAGACGCGGAGACGCGGAGACGCGGAGACGCGGAGACGCGGAGACGACATAGGGACGAGGCAGATCAGAGATCAGCGGCAGTCCAACGATCTGGGAATGACTTCACTCCGGTCCGCGGCTGCGTCAGGTTTGACTTCAGAGTGCCACAGGCGCCGCGCAAGGCACTTACACCACCACTCTATCACAACCGGCTCCAGGCCGGGCCGGGCCGTGCCGTGCCGGGGCCGTGCCGGGGCCGTGCCGGGGCCGGGATCACAGACAGTCCACGCATGATGAACGAATACGGCCCTCTCACGCCACGGAGGGCATACCGTTCTGCTCCAGTCTGTCCGCGATCCCGTTGTACTCACTGGTCCTGCGGGACAGAAGCGAACATACGATGCCCGTCAGTACCCAGACAGAACGGACGGCGAGCCACTCGGGCAGGGTTTTATCAACGCTTGTTGGCCTGGTTTTATAAATGCAATCACTGCAAAGTGCAAACATTGCAAACGGAAACCTCGTTTCTCCCCCACAGGATGACATGAAATAAGCAAACATCTGCACACATATTTCCGATATAAACACAACCCTCCGTCACCAGTCACTTTCTCCGCCTGTAACTGACGGCAAATACCTGTAACCTACAGCCGGGATTCTGCCCGGCGGCCGGCAGGGAAGCCCTGCGGGTGATCCCGGCGTGTCCCATACACCTCAGACACCCCGGCACTGCCCACAGCCGGCGCCGACCCCGCGGGCTGGCGCTCAGTGGCGGTCAGGGCACGTGCCAGTTGGCCTCACCCCACCGCAGCTGAGCACCAACTGCCCCTGCCGCGGCCGTGCACAGGAAATACCAGCTACTGGCCGCGCTCTCCAGCCACTACCAGACGGGCGATGGCCGGGAAACCGGACTATTGTGGCTTCCAGACATCTGAATATATTACAAATACACAGATCATGGGAGCCAGAGTTACTAAGAATCACCAAAGCGCACGACCTTAAGTCGCTGTATATTTATGACACCTGATGTGTATCATTTCATGACATGAATCGCAATCTCACCAGTTCACAACAACGATATCACAGCGTTGAGATTCACCAAAACCTTGGGCCTTTGGTCGCTGTTTATTTAGAACACCTGATGCGTCTCCCTTTTCGTGCCATGAATGTCCCCAGTTCCCAGTTCCGAGTCGTGACCGACCTGACGACGGCCCCAGTCCCCCCCCCCCCCGAGTCGTGACCGACCTGACGACGGCCCCCGGGTTCCCAGTTCCTCAGAGTCGTGACCGACCTGACGACGGCCCCAGTTCCCAGTCCCCCCCCCCCGAGTCGTGACCGACCTCACGACGGCCCCGGGTTCCCAGTTCCTCCGAGTCGTGACCGACCTGACGACGGCCCCAGTTCCCAGTTCCGAGTCGTGCCCGACCTGTCGACGTTCCCAGTTCCCTCCGAGTCGTGACCGACCTGACGACAGCCCCCCAGTTCCCAGTTCCCCCGAGTCGTGACCGACCTGACGACGGCCCCAGTTCCCCCCCCCCGAGTCGTGACCGACCTGACGACGGCCCCCGGGTTCCCAGTTCCTCAGAGTCGTGACCGACCTGACGACGGCCCCAGTTCCCAGTTCCCCCGAGTCGTGACCGACCTGACGACGGCCCCCGGGTTCCCAGTTCCTCCGAGTCGTGACCGACCTGACGACGGCCCCAGTTCCCAGTTCCGAGTCGTGCCCGACCTGTCGACGTTCCCAGTTCCCTCCGAGTCGTGACCGACCTGACGACAGCCCCCCAGTTCCCAGTTCCCCGAGTCGTGACCGACCTGACGACAGCCCCCCCCCCCATTTCCCCCGAGTCGTGACCGACCTGACGACAGCCCCCGGGTTCCCAGTTCCTCCGAGTCGTGACCGACCTGACGACGGCCCCAGTTCCCAGTTACCCCCGAGTCGTGACCGACCTGATGACGGCCCCAGTTCCCAGTTCCTCCGAGTCGTGACCGACCTGACGACGGCCCCAGTTCCCAGTTCCTCCGAGTCGTGACCGACCTGACGACGGCCCCAGTTCCCCCGAGTCGTGACCGACCTGACGACGGCCCCCGGATTCCCAGTTCCCTCCGAGTCGTGACCGACCTGACGACGGCCCCAGTTCCCCCGAGTCGTGACCGACCTGTCGACGTTCCCAGTTCCCCCGAGTCGTGCCCGACCTGTCGACGTTCCCAGTTCCCCCGAGTCGTGACCGACCTGTCGACGTTCCCAGTTCCTCCGAGTCGTGACCGACCTGTCGACGTTCCCAGTTCCCCCGAGTCGTGACCGACCTGTCGACGTTCCCAGTTCCCCAGAGTCGTGACCGACCTGTCGACGTTCCCAGTTCCCCCGAGTCGTGACCGACCTGTCGACGTTCCCAGTTCCTCCGAGTTGTGACCGACCTGTCGACGTTCCCAGTTCCCCCGAGTCGTGACCGACCTGACGACAGCCCCCGGGTTCCCAGTTCCTCCGAGTCGTGACCGACCTGACGACGGAGACGGACGACAGTGACGTGCTGCTGGACCACGGCACGGCCGACAACACCTCCATCTGGAGGGTCTCCTCGGCGCGGCGCCGGCGCAGGTTGGCGCGCACCACCGGAGACGGACGGAAAGTGTGCTGCAGTGACCGTGTCGTCAGCCTGGGAAACGACAGACACACACACACACACACACGTCAGACGCACCACCGGAGACGGACGGAACGTGCGCTGCAGTGACCGTGTCGTTAGTCTGGGAAACGACAGACACACACACACACACACACACACGTCAGACTGCAAAACCACAGACAACAGATACAGCCAGACAGGCACTAGCGTCTGGAGTGAAAGGTTTCTGACGTAAGTTAAACACAAAAACGCACACAAAACTTTCAGAGTGGAAAAAGTCTGCCGCATTTTCTGCAAATTGCCATCAAATAAGGTGTGGTAACCGACTAGTTACGCCGGCTGCCGACCAGCCGACCAAACCAGCCCAGACCAGCAGAGCCGTACAAGAGACCGCCCGGCGGCCGACTAGCCCAGAACGACCGCTGCCGACCCGCCGGCCGCCGCATACGTTATCCGCATATGGTGCTGTGGGTAGGAGATGAGGTGCGGCGGGCGGTGGAGGCCGGTCGGACGGGGGCTTGGCCGGGCCGGGCCAGGCAGGGCCGGGCAGCGCCGGACGTGTCGGGGCGAGGCGGCGGTGAGTCAGGGGGGATAATCAGGAGGCCCGACACACTGCCGTACACGCCGACACCCAGGCCATGCAGACTACAGGACAGGGAGTTGAGAGCGGTGTGGGGCCCGGTGGTGGCCAGTCGCGGCACGGTGGAGGTCACGACAGCTGTCCAGGTAACATCCCGCCATCCATGGTGGCCAGTCGCGACACGGTGGAGGTCACGGCAGCTGTCCAGGTAACATCCCGCCATCCATGGTGGCCGGTCGCGACACGGCGGAGGTCACGGCAGCTGTCCAGGTAACATCCCGCCATCCAGCAGCCGGGACTTCACCCGTCTCCACTTTTCACTGCGGGGCTGGCGGACAGGAGCCAGACAAACGAACTGACCGACGAATCACGAGACAGGACTCGAAACCCGAGACAGGACTCGAAACCCGAGACAGGACTCGAAACCCGAGACAGGACTCGAAACCCGAGACAGGACTCGAAACCCGAGACAGGACTCGAAACCCGAGACAGGACTCGAAACCCGAGACAGGACTCGAAACCCGAGACAGGACAGGGTCACAGATCAAACATCGTTTCTGCAGGCATCGCTTCTGCAGTAGAATACCGTGTATAACAGTGGATACCGAGATCATATCAGTCGACCGTTGGCCCTCTCAATATCTACAACCACCCGCCGATTCCTAAACTGCGGCAGCGCGTCGGACCTGCCGCAGCGCTCCACATTCAACGTGACGTTAACCTTCCGTGACGTCACTCCCGTCACCCGTCATCGTCACGCAGCCACCTGTGTGACGCCGCTGTGACAGACCCCGCCGGAACCCGCCGCCGGACGTGACGCCGGCATCAATCACTCCTCTCCGCCGCCGCCGCCGGATCTCCGAGGGGAGGGGGTCGGACTCGGGACTTGGGCTCGGACGGAGACGCGCTGCCATAAACGGCGCGACGGGGCCATTCGGAATGCGTTTTAGAGGTCATTCAGATGTCTGCGGCGAGGCGGCCGATCGAGCGATCGACTGATCGCAGCGAGGGCCGACCGCCGGTCTCGCCGGTCAGCCTCATAAAACTGAGCCGATACAACCAGACATTCCAATTCAGGCGGTGCTTAGCAACACACGGCAGATCAAAACAAATGTCCATGATCGTAGGCCGGAGATGTGTTGACGATAGCTTCAAGACAATAATCTACAGGTCGCAACTTCAAATGTTCGTGATGCGCACTCATCTATTTTGTTTTATGATACAGCCCCATGGCCGGGCGTTACCGCCTTTGACTGATCAGCGCGATGCCAGACATGATGACTGCAAGTCTCGCACTCGTGTATTTTAGTTGGCCACCTGCAGTCTGCGCTCCCGGTTCCGGGGTGGTTCAGAACCCCATAACAACACTAGACTGCGCTGCCTCTGTTCCGAAGGTCGGGTCATTGACTACCGCCTAGTCCCGGGCACCAGTCCAGATCTCCACAGCCAATCAGTGCTCCCGTCCCTGTTCATACAAACACGGCGAGCCAGGTGTTTAGCCTGGGGCTGTCCACTCAGCAAGCGGCCGCCACGATCGTCGAGATAGAGCAAACACACGATGGCGCAGGTGTGAGTGGTGTGACGTCATTGGGAGCAGCGAGTATGACGTCATTGAGAGCTCAGCGACCGCTGGAAGTACGAGGCGGTACACCGTGCCTGCACGACCGGTACCTCGACGGTCCGAAAACGTCGTCAGTGTCATATCATACCCACTGTGGCCTCATCGCAACTTACTCCATCCTACGTTGGGCCTGTTCCCGTGGCACCTCTACCTCCTCCAAGTTGCTCCAACTTGCAACTGTCCTATCATACTACACAGACAGTTGCAAGTTGGAGCAACTTGGAGGAGGTTAGAGGAGGTCAGAGGCGCCACTGGAACAGGCCCGTTGAAACATAATAAAACACGTGTCGGTTGTGGATCAGCTGTGTTGTAAACAAAACTGCACTAGTTCACTGCGTACATCGTGTAGACATAGAGTGAACAGAGTCAACCGCGTCCTCCAAGTACATCGAATGGCCTGAGTCTACCCAGTCTACGGAGTCTCCTAAGCCTACTGCGTCCGAGTCCCACCCATAGTTTCCCATGCACCTACCGAACCTACTGCGTCCCCTGCGTCCCCTGCGCCCCCACAGCGGGGGCGCTGGGTTTTGCCTTCCACAGCGGTTTGCCGTGCCTGTTGTCATAGGTGGAACATGGACAGCACCGTCATACACAATCACGGAAACTTTCAAATACATGCTATACAAAAACAACGCAAACCACTGAACAAAAGTCACTGCACCTGCGGCTGCGGTCCTCAAAAGCTTTCAATAAGTAAAACCCTTGCATGTTCGTGTTTTGTGTGTAAAGCATAACATGAAAATCTACATAATCGTGGAGTAAATTGTCGATTTGTTCACCGTTGTCCGTTATGTCCCCGCTGACAGACCGGCGTTGACGCCCGCCAGGTACAGAGTCCGTCACCTGAGTCACCCGAGTCACACCCGAGTCCTACTCACCTAGGCAGGACGGCGGTGACGCCCGCCAGGTACAGAGTCCGTCACCTGAGTCACCCGAGTCACATCCGAGTCCTACTCACCTAGGCAGGACGGCGGTGACGCCCGCCAGGTACAGAGTCTGTCACCTGAGTCACCCGAGTCACATCCGAGTCCTACTCACCTAGGCAGGACGGCGGTGACGCCCGCCAGGTACAGAGTCCGTCACCTGAGTCACCCGAGTCACATCCGAGTCCTACTCACCTAGGCAGGACGGCGGTGACGCCCGCCAGGTACAGAGTCCGTCACCTGAGTCACCCGAGTCACACCCGAGTCCTACTCACCTAGGCAGGACGGCGGTGACGCCCGCCAGGTACAGAGTCCGTCACCTGAGTCACCCGAGTCCTACTCACCTAGGCAGGACGGCGGTGACGCCCGCCAGGTACAGAGTCCGTCACCTGAGTCACCCGAGTCACATCCGAGTCCTACTCACCTAGGCAGGACGGCGGTGACGCCCGCCAGGTACAGAGTCCGTCACCTGAGTCACCCGAGTCACATCCGAGTCCTACTCACCTAGGCAGGACGGCGGTGACGCCCGCCAGGTACAGAGTCCGTCACCTGAGTCACCCGAGTCACATCCGAGACCTACTCACCTAGGCAGGACGGCGGTGACGCCCGCCAGGTACAGAGTCTGTCACCTGAGTCACCCGAGTCACATCCGAGTCCTACTCACCTAGGCAGGACGGCGGTGACGCCCGCCAGGTACAGAGTCCGTCACCTGAGTCACCCGAGTCACATCCGAGTCCTACTCACCTAGGCAGGACGGCGGTGACGCCCGCCAGGTACAGAGTCCGTCACCTGAGTCACCCGAGTCACACCCGAGTCCTACTCACCTAGGCAGGACGGCGGTGACGCCCGCCAGGTACAGAGTCCGTCACCTGAGTCACCCGAGTCACACCCGAGTCCTACTCACCTAGGCAGGACGGCGGTGACGCCCGCCAGGTACAGAGTCCGTCACCTGAGTCACCCGAGTCATATTCGAGTCCTACTCACCTAGGCAGGACGGCGGTGACGCCCGCCAGGTACAGGGTCCGTCACCTGAGTCACCCGAGTCATATCCGAGTCCTACTCACCTAGGCAGGACGGCGGTGACACCCGCCAGG
Source organism: Chirona hameri (assembly GCA_036785665.1). Taxonomy (NCBI): domain Eukaryota; kingdom Metazoa; phylum Arthropoda; class Thecostraca; order Balanomorpha; family Balanidae; genus Chirona; species Chirona hameri. The sequence continues at coordinate 14,568 of JAXIVJ010013637.1, forward strand.
TACAGAGTCCGTCACCTGAGTCACCCGAGTCACATCCGAGTCCTACTCACCTAGGCAGGACGGCGGTGACGCCCGCCAGGTACAGAGTCCGTCACCTGAGTCACCCGAGTCACATCCGAGTCCTACTCACCTAGGCAGGACGGCGGTGACGCCCGCCAGGTACAGAGTCCGTCACCTGAGTCACCCGAGTCACATCCGAGTCCTACTCACCTAGGCAGGACGGCGGTGACGCGCGCCAGGTACAGAGTCCGTCACCTGAGTCACCCGAGTCCTACTCACCTAGACAGACCGGCGGTGACGCCCGCCAGGTACAGAGTCCGTCACCTGAGTCACCCGAGTCACATCCGAGTCCTACTCACCTAGGCAGGACGGCGGTGACGCCCGCCAGGCACAGAGTCCGTCACCTGAGTCACCCGAGTCACATCCGAGTCCTACTCACCTAGGCAGGACGGCGGTGACGCCCGCCAGGTACAGAGTCCGTCACCTGAGTCACACGAGTCACATCCGAGTCCTACTCACCTAGGCAGGACGGCGGTGACGCCCGCCAGGTACAGAGTCCGTCGCCTGAGTCACCCGAGTCACATCCGAGTCCTACTCACCTAGGCAGGACGGCGGTGACGCCCGCCAGGTACAGAGTCCGTCACCTGAGTCACCCGAGTCACATCCGAGTCCTACTCACCTAGGCAGGACGGCGGTGACGCCCGCCAGGTACAGAGTCCGTCACCTGAGTCACCCGAGTCACATCCGAGTCCTACTCACCTAGGCAGGACGGCGGTGACGCCCGCCAGGTACAGAGTCCGTCACCTGAGTCACCCGAGTCACATCCGAGTCCTACTCACCTAGGCAGGACGGCGGTGACGCCCGCCAGGTACCGAGTCCGTCACCTGAGTCACATCCGAGTCCTACTCACCTAGGCAGGACGGCGGTGACGCCCGCCAGGTACAGAGTCCGTCACCTGAGTCACCCGAGTCACATCAGAGTCCTACTCACCTAGGCAGGACGGCAGTGACGCCCGCCAGGTACTGAGTCCGTCACCTGAGTCACCCGAGTCACCCGAGTCCTACTCACCTAGGCAGGACGGCGGTGACGCCCGCCAGGTACAGAGTCTGTCACCTGAGTCACCCGAGTCTCACCAGAGTCCTACTCATCTAGGCAGGATGGCGGTGACGCCCGCCAGGTACAGAGTCTGTCACCTGAGTCACCCGAGTCACATCCGAGTCCTACTCACCTAGGCAGGACGGCGGTGACGCCCGCCAGGTACAGAGTCCGTCACCTGAGTCACCCGAGTCACATCCGAGTCCTACTCACCTAGGCAGGACGGCGGTGACGCCCGCCAGGTACAGAGTCCGTCACCTGAGTCACCCGAGTCACATCCGAGTCCTACTCACCTAGGCAGGACGGCGGTGACGCCCGCCAGGTACAGAGTCCGTCACCTGAGTCACTCGAGTCACATCCGAGTCCTACTCACCTAGGCAGGACGGCGGTGACGCCCGCCAGGTACAGAGTCCGTCACCTGAGTCACCCGAGTCACATCCGAGTCCTACTCACCTAGGCAGGACGGCGGTGACGCCCGCCAGGTACAGAGTCCGTCACCTGAGTCACCCGAGTCACATCCGAGTCCTACTCACCTAGGCAGGACGGCGGTGACGCCCGCCAGTAATGAAGCCAGGTACAGCGTGGGAGAGTCGGTGGTAGCCATCTCCATGACCCAATACGAGCCGGCCAGACTCGGGAACGCCAGACACACTGCGTTGTAGACCAGCGCGAACACGAAGAAGAACACCAGCGAGAGCACGATGGCCGCCGCGTGGATCCACGTCTGAAACGACAGGCACGGGTACGTGTCAGCAGGGGTGGAGACAACACGTGGTGCAGAGTTCAGAGCTGACCCGTACCGACTGCGACTCGTCGCTATTCATCAAACGCAAGTCAGTGTGCTCATAAACTAATTGGGCAAGTCTCACACTTATATTTGCACATTGGACACTTTGTTTAGGCATGCATGCCGACGGTGCGGAATGGAAACGACCCAGCCAGGAAGATGTGCATATATTTGTGTTGAGGCCTCTAGACTCTAGTTAAGATAAACATTCGATTTCTGACTGACCACCACCATCAAACCACCATTGGGCATACAATACCCATCAACCTGCATCACAGGACACAGCAAAATAATTTTCTCTTCACAGAAATCAACGTCGCACTACCTAGCGTATCGATAAGCGTCTCTTGCTTTTCACAAACAGGCACTCCCACTAGGCCTCTTCTCAGAAATCAACGTCGCGCTACCTCGCGCATCGATAAGCGTCTCTTGCTTTTCACAAACAGGCACTCCCACTAAATCCCCTCAGCTGGCCTGTCTCGGCCGTGCCTCGGCAGCTATCCTTCACCAATAGTCCGAGCACGTCCCCTTATCACCCGTGTCCCCTTATCCCCCCCCCCCTACCCGTGGTGACCTGACTTCATGAATGTCACAGTCAGGCCAGGTGTCGGACCATGCGCGAACGCCGCCGGTCTCGGGTGGGGACATCCGACACCTGTTGTCCGTGTTCTCGGCGTTTGTGTATCAGCACAATCGGCCTATGTCGTGTTTGTAATAGGAACGGAGATCGTATCGGCGTTCAGTGACCCAATCACGATCATCGTGTGACCATATTTAGCGGGGCCAGCGTCGCATTCGACACGGCAGTAGTTTCTGTGACATGGATAGGGCGGCACCGCTATCTTCAACACGCATGAGGAAGTGGCTCTGTTCGGGCAGGGACCACGTCAAGCGCGGCACACTCACCCAGGACTTGATCTCGATACAGGCGTGTAGCAGCATGGTGACGAGGCACATGACGGTCACCGTGGTGCCAAACTCCCAGATGTCCACCGAGGTGTCCTGGTACGCCTGTCACCACAGAGGACAGTGGCACAGTCAGTCGCACAGTAACGTCTCACAAGTCACAGTCTCGCAGTAACGGTCGCAGTCAATCGTGATGTCCAACATACAGGTCACGGGACACAGTGAAACACACGGACAGCCAAACAACAGTCGCATCGATACATTAAAGGGAATGTTTAACATTTCTGTGAGTTGTCAAATATACGCTGGTTGTAGTGGACAATATGAAGTAAGTGCTGCTGAAAACGATGGCGATATTTTTATCTCGAAAAGTCACCTAGCTTTATACAAATTCAGTTTTTAAATTAGGGTAGGGCTGAAAAAAGGCTGAAATCCGAAAAAAATGTACCCCATTTTTTGCGTGTAGCCTTTGTAGCATTTGTGTGTGCGGATTTTCATGTTATTACAGCACTTATTATAGTGGTGTGTGTGTGTGTGTGTCGGGGGGGGGGGGGGGGGGGTCAACCACCTCTCCTTCTGAGAGTGGGGGGTCGGGGGACCGGGGGATATTACGGATTACATTTCCTTAGTTTTCCTTTCGGAGCAGCGGTGTGTCGAAGGGAAAACCAAGGAAACTTCATCCGTAACTAACTGAGCCCATTTCCACGTCGCATAGGTGTCCCCCCACACACACTTGGCTTCAGCCACCCCAACTTGGACGAGGGAGTGGGTTAAACCCGGGGAGAAATCTGTATTTTGGTGGATTTTGATGGCACTTCAAGCGATTTGCCTAGCTCAGACCCCCCCCCCCCCCCCACACACACAACTTCTCTGGAGAAGCTACGCCCCTGCCACGTTGTATTTTTCACATTCCAATCTTGATTTTAATAGGAATTACATGCAAACTAGAATCAGCTTCCGCCATAAAAAGGGTGTTTGGAGAGGGGGGGGGGGGGGGGGGGGTCGGCCGCCATACAAAGTGTGTGTGTGTGTGTGTGGGGGGGGGGGGGGGGGGGGGTCAACCCCCCGGTTTTCAAAAGTGGGGGTCGCGACCCCCCCCCCCCCCGTCAGCGACGCCCCTACCCCGCACCATCGCCGGCCCGCACTCACGTGCACGGCGAAGAAGAATATGACTATGCTCTGGTAGAGGGCGTCGGCCATGTTGACCCAGAACGAGTGCGGCTTGTAGACCTGCGACAGCCGGCCCTGGTTGTAGAGGTGCGGCTGAGCCATCAGCAGCTCCGCCGGACAGTCCTGGTCGTAGATTCCTGCGGCGACGGGGGTGAGGGGTGAGGGGTGAGGGAAAGGGGGAGGCACGCTGTAACGTCACCTCCCGAACTGACAGCCCAAAGAAACAACGCCTGGTTGAAGCGAGCTCGTCAGCAAAATTAATACGCTGTAATGTAACGTATTCAGCCATTCGTAAATTATTACGTAATATTTGTACGGTCATTTAAGAACAGCATGTCAACCAGTACTTGCAGAACACTGTATATGAGAGTTCAGTGAACAGATGCCCCTGCCAGCGTTCAGCGGCTCAGTGAAGACTGAGCCGGCCAACGCTCCTTAGTTCAGCGAACAGCCAGTCCAACTGCGGGTCCGTTTACATCCTAGTCGGCCCTTCTGCTCACCGATGGCGAACGGCGGCAGTGATGTGAACATGAGGTTGAAGAGCGACAGGTAGATCTGGTCGATCATCACCGAGCCTGAGAAGCCGCAGTACAGCTGGTACCAGAAGATGACGAACACAAACGTCTGAAGCAGCGCACCAGGCGACCCGTCAGCGCATCCCATCTCATGTTCTAGGTAGTTCTACAACACAATCGTCTCTGCTGTGAATCAACCGATTGTAAGTCGCCTTGATTTTCTGAAATATATTCTATTCATAGTGGAATTCTCGAAGGGGACCGATGTCTTAAAAACATCGAACGTACTACTTATTATTCAAGACAATTGCACACACTGTTGCATGGTCACAACGCACGGTGGCGTTGAAACTAGGCACAGGCAGACGAGTCACATCTGTCTGTCTCCTGTCCTTAACGGTTATCCCCCCCCCCCCCAGAATCTTGCACATGAGCCAGGTCTTCTCCCTCACCACCTCACCATCTCTCCCCTCACCATCTCCCCCCCCCCCACCACCACCACCACCCCACCACTTCACCCTCCCCCCCCCCATCGCATGTGCCGCCTTTCTTCCTCTCACCACCTGCACCCCGCCCCCCCCCCCCGCGTCACTCACGGCGTTCTTGTAGAGGAAGTAGAGCACCATGCGCGCCAGGCGGTCATAGCACCAGTGTCCGTGCACGAGCAGCAGGCGCTGCAGGTAGCGGAACCTGGCCAGCGCGAAGTCGGACGCCATCACCGCCTGCATCCCCTCCTGGCCGGAGATGCCCACGCCGACGTCCGCCGTCTGGATCATCGACACGTCGTTGGCGCCGTCACCTGGCGGGAGCCGGGAGAACTGTTAGTTACTGCGGGCAAGGTGGGGGCATTGCTAGTTCGTGGCGGGCGGGGAACTGTGAAGAAACGTTATGCGCAGAGGGTAGATATCAGATAATGCTGACTTTCTTTCCGTCCGCCTCTGGCGGATGGAAATAAGATCAATCCATAACAGGCTGACGGGGAACTACCGCTCCTGATTTAAAGCATGTAACTTTAGGGTCATTCCACGTCAGATCGCACAAGAATGGGCAGTTTTTAACCCGACCCCTTTCGATTTCGATGAAATTTGGGGCACGTGTAGTACCCAATGAACGATCATCATGCACAAACTGTTAGCCTCATTCGACCTCTGAGGTCATCAGAGTTACGGGTCATCTTAGGTCGCACGTTTTTGCCGATATTGTATCATTCAAAAGTGCATATATTGGCGAAAAATGTGTTCTAGGAAGATGCGGTTGCCGCCATTGGATAGGAAAATAAATGTCCATTGCTATGTACCTCCATGATTTCACATGACCTTCATATGATCTTTGACCTGACTAGGTCAAAGTCAAAATTTCGAGTTATTACTGTGTTTGCCTGCCCCGAAAACCACAAAATTTAACACAAGCGTGGTTACATCATCGTCTCAAAGCATGTGCAAAATAATGGCGGTCACTTAAAAAACTTTTAAGATATGGGTATTTTAGTATAACTATGTCGCGCCGCACGCGGCGCGTCAGATGATGTCAAGTCGGGGCATGTCGGCTGGAAACTGTGCTGTAACGCTGTGAGCACCACTGGTAATGTGTGTACCTATTTTGTTACCTGGTGTAATGGGGGAGCATTTATTTTGTATCCTTGTTGATAGATAATCAATTCATAGAAGATAGCCTATGTCGTGCCGGTTGCACAGGGCACGTTCAACCGGCGCGACATAGTAATACCCATATCTTAAAAAGTTTTTAAGTGTCCGCCATGCTTTTGCACATGCTTTGATACGATGATGTAACCACTCTCATGTTAAATTTTGGTGCATTTTGGGGCACGCAAACATAAGACAAACTTGAAATGCTGACCTTGACCTCATCAGGTCAAAGGTCAAATTTAGGTCATGGAAGTTCATCGGGTGCAATACATAGTCCGATCATATCTCTGTGCTCTGGTGGCAACCGCACCTTCCTAGATATTTTTTTTGGCAATGTATGCACGTTTGAATGATACAACGTCGGCAAAAACGTGCGACCTAAGATGACCCGTAACTCTGATGACCTCAGAGGTCGAATGAGGCTAACAGTTTGTGCATGATGATCGTTCATTGGGTACTACACGTGTCCCAAATTTTATTGAAATCGAAAGGGGTTGGGGAATTTCTTGTGCGATTCGACGTGGAATGAACCTTTAGCCACCTCCGCACCACATACCCAATGTCAATAAGTACGCGACAGCGTCCAATATTCAGCGATAAGAGCATCTAGAGACGTCCTCCCACCTGCATCCTGTCATGTCCTCACAGAGCCAGTGCGATCACCCCGCCACCTACCGACAGTCAGTGCGATCACCCCGCCACCTACCGACAGCCATCGTGAGCGCGCCGAGCTGGTTCTTGACGATGCGGACGATGTAGGCCTTCTGCAGGGGTGTGGTGCGGCAGCAGAGGACGGCCTCACAGTGGCCCGCCAGACGCAGAAACGGCATCTGCAGCTGTGAACGCGAGTCCAGGAAGTACCTGCCGAGAGGGACAGAGGTCGCGTTACAGAGGATCGCAGTGAGAGGGAGACTATGTAGTCGCGGGGTTTGAGGTAGCAGTGTAGACTACTATACTGCTAGTCCTCTAAACCTGCGCGAGATTCGTCTATGACGTGGGGTTCGTCCAGTAGTTTGCATGATACATGAGTAAACGATAAATTGGTACGGCTTTTTAATGAGAAGCTGATCAACAGAAAACCATTTTTCTGTCTCTCCACGCAGCTGTCTACCCTCCCACACTGTCTCCAGCTGTCCACCCTCCCACACTGTCTCCAGCTGTCCACCCTCCCACACTGTCCACCCTCCCGTCCCGCCCCTCCGCCACTCACGTTAGCGTCTTTCCGTCCACGACGAGCGCCTTCTTGCCTCCCCTCTCGGCGGTGCTGGCGGTCTCGGCGGTGTCGGTCGTGTCGGTGGACCAGAGGCTAGTCGGGGTGGGCGGCCTCCGCTTCCGGCCGCCCCCAGCCCCGCCGCCGCCGCCGCTGCCGGCCACCTCGGCCCGCTCCCTCTCTACCTGCTCCAGGTAGAAGTTGACGGTGCTCTCCGCAGCGTTTTTACTCCTGCGGGCAGGTGATGAGGGGTTCGGTTATTGGGGCGGTGAAGGAAGACACGGGAGGGGAAGGTGAACAATGACGAACCAAAGGGACAGTAGTTTATAATGGGATGAAACCCTTCAACTGTCAAGTAGACCTGTACATTTGGGGTTAGGAGCCCAGTGTGTTTGTAGTTTATTTCTGGGCACTCAGACTACTAGGCCAATCGGCGCTATGAGTGTCAGTCTCTAGCCATCACTCATGTCAGTTCTACACGGCCAATTGGCGCTATGAGTGTCAGTCTCTAGCCATCACTCATGTCAGTTCTACACGGCCAATTGGCGCTATGAGTGTCAGTCTCTAGCCATCACTCATGTCAGTTCTACACGGCCAATTGGCGCTATGAGTGTCAGTCTCTAGCCATCACTCATGTCAGTTCTACACGGTCAATTGGCGCTATGAGTGTCTGTCTCTAGCCATCACTCATGTCAGTTCTACACGGTCAATCGGCGCTATGAGTGTCAGTCTCTAGCCATCACTCATGTCCGTTCTACACGGTCAATCGGCGCTATGAGTGTCAGTCTCTAGCCATCACTCATGTCAGTTCTACACGGTCAATCGGCGCTATGAGTGTCAGTCTCTAGCCATCACTCATGTCAGTTCTACACGGTCAATCGGCGCTATGAGTGTCAGTCTCTAGCCATCACTCATGTCAGTTCTACACGGTCAATCGGCGCTATGAGTGTCAGTCTCTAGCCATCACTCATGTCAGTTCTACTCGAATGTTCACAGCGACACGACCAAGTCCAGACCAGCTGCCACCCGGCCTGGTCTCTGTACCGTACCTGGCGTTGATTTTGATGACCTCCATGTCCTGGCTGAAGAGGCGGCACGAGTAGGCGATATTGATGGCCGTCTCCTGCTTGTCTCCGGTCAGCACCCAGACGACGATGCCGGCCTCGCGGAGGGCACACAGTGTCTCCGGTACACCCTCCTGGAGACGGTCCTCGATACCCGTGCATCCTGCGGCCCGACGGGAACAGGCCGGGTACAGTAGTCAGGAGACAACAACAGAGAACAGGCCGGGCGGTACACTGGTCATCGGGGAGGTGGTACCCATGCGCTACGTCCATTTTGCGTGACGATACTTTTGGACAGTACGAAGGGCGACAACTCGTAAAATTATCCACTATCCATTCAGAAAAATGAGTCACTTAAAGTCCCCGCGGATATTGATGCAATGAGTCACTGTGAAGACTGCAACTTCAAAACCTCCCCTTCAAAATGACTCACGATGTAAATCTGGAGAAACGAACCCTCCTAAATCCACGCTCACAAGCGACCACCCACCAAGCCCATGCTATACATGGACGAGCATGAGTCACCGATAGAGACCAAATATTAATCACCCATTAGTTGGGTTCCCCTATCATCGCCCGCGTATCATCACTATCGTCTCTCTATACTGCCAGCAGCATCCAGCCCCCACCCCAGTCCGGCTACCCCACCCCAGTCCGGCTACCCCACCCCAGTCCGGCTACCCCACCCCAGTCCGGCTACCCCACCCCAGTCCGGCTACCCCACGTAACCCATACGGCGCTCCGAAGCCCAACTCCGCTTACCGAGCAGCTCGAGCCGGTTCTCCATGGCTGCGTACGACTTCTGCAGCTTGCCCTCCCTGCCGTGAACCAGAGACTCCGCCTCCCGGTGAGCCGCCGACCAGTGTTGGTACTCCTCTTCCGAGAGGTTCTGTGGGGTGGGGTGGGGTGGGGTGGGGTGGGGTGGGGTGGGGTAGGGGGGGGGGCAGGGGTCAGACATAGGTCAAATGGGGTCAGACAGGGCCATCGACTAGTGTTGATACTCCTCAGAAGGTTCTGTAGCGGGGGAGCAGGGGTCAGACAGGGGTCAGACAGGGTCAGATGGGGGGGGGGGGGGGTAGACTGGGATCAAACGGAGGTCAGACACTGGGTGAGAAAGGAGTCAGATAGGGATCACACAAAGGTCAGACGGGGATCAGACATGGGCTAGACAGGGGTCGGACAGGGTCGCGGCCGTCCCGGTGTGACAACTCACCTTCTTGGCCAGCACGAGCACGCGCAGTCCGCGCCTGGAGCTGACGTTCAGCTGCTGCTGGGTGCGGTACAGGATCTCCTGGGACTGGTAGTCGCTGGACGTCTCCACGAACGGCAGCACATGGCAATCGGCGCCCTGGAGGAAGATAAGAGATCGTCAATTAATCAAATCAACTAATCATCGACAGCGGTTAAGATTTGGACCCATCTCACACGAGGGAAGACTTACACCCGCTACATACGGGCCCGGAAAACATGAAAGTCCACGCGAGCATCGTTCGCACGTAAAGGCACGTGCGTGTGTGAACGCGTTGTAATCGGTCACGCCATTACTATTCTCCATTTCCGACGCGTTATTATCAGCTACGCAATATAACACGAACTGCGACCGTCCTTCCGACAAAAGGTTAATGCCAATGATGCCTAAGGATGAACATAATGGCTGCACGTCATAACCAACGTGATGACTGCACCATGACCCAAATATGACCGCGGACTAATAGGTTTTCAGAAGCCAGACGGCTACAACACTGACGCTCTACTACGGACCGAGTCAAACCAGCAAGGCGCCGTAGTTGGCGATGAACGAGTGAGCGCGAACGAAATGTATGGCGAATTTCAACTCGATCGGGCAAGTAGTTTCTGAGATACAAAAAAGGGTGCGCACGTGTGCACGTGCAGAGGCACCCACCTTTAACTTGTGGGCAAGTGTGGGCTGAGAGGTTCCTAACCACACACCAAATTTGAACACAATCGGCTCGGCCGTTCCAGAGATATAGAATAGGGGTGTAAACGTGCGCACGTGCAAAGCCACCCCACCCCTGACTTGTGGGGAAACTGGCGGATGGGAGGTCACTAACCGCACACGAAATTTGAACACAATCGGCTCAGTCGTTCCTGATATATATATAATAGGGGTGTGCACGTGCGCACGTGCAGAGTCACCCCACCCCTGAGTTGTGTGAAAGTGGCGGCTGAGGGGTCTCCAACCACACACGAAATTTGCACATTATCTGCCCAGCCGTTGCGGAGTTATTTCGATAAAATACTTTTCAACACCTCTCACGCGGCACGCGCCACACGCAGTGGTAGTCACCCACATGAGTCGGCACTGGTCTCAAACAGGGTGGGTTAGATGGGGCTGCTAAGCAAATAACTCCGCTTGTCAATCGGACGTGCGGTTGCAGAGATACGAGCTTCTCAAAAGCGTCGCCACGGGCCGGGCCGGGCCGGGCCGCTCATAATCAGATTGTTTTCCATACACCACGGTGGGACGAGCGAGCGCTGGCTCGGCTCGTAATAAGAAAACAGCACCAGTTTACACGAGACCCGTCGGCACCTAATAGCCCTAAACCTTCCAATAAACATATTGTGTATATATTCTCAGTCTTATCTACAAAAAAAATGTGGATCGCAGAAAAATAAGGCAAAACATTCCTGAACGACCGATAGGAATGTTTTCTCCTATTTACCTCCAAGGCATTTAATTACATTGTTTAAATAAAAAATTAGGCAAAATCCATTGAAGTCTGCCGAAAACCACCGCGTGAACTTTAATTACACTGTATAAAGCAACAACAAAGCCACACTCATTTAACTTCTGTCCGCAGGAGATAACCACACGAACCCTAATTATATTGTTTAAAAAGGAAATCCATTTAACTTCCCCCCGCATGAAATAACCACACCAACGCCAATCCGCGAATTTACGAATTTACGAATTTAATTTGCGAATTTACGAATTTACGAACGCCATCCGCAAATGAGCTGGCAGTCTCGTAACCGACTGATTGACGTACGCGCTGCGATGTCACTGCCGCGGCCCACGGCCATCGCTGTACGGTAACCCGGAGGAGGACTACACCGCCGTAACCCGGCGGAGGACTACACCACCGTAACCCGGCGGAGGACTACACCGCCGTAACCCGGCGGAGGACTACACCGCCGTACCCCGGCGGAGGACTACACCGCCGTAACCCGGAGGACTACACCGCCGTAACCCGGCGGAGGACTACACCGCCGTAACCCGGAGGACTACACCGCCGTAACCTGGCGGAGGACTACACCGCCGTAATCCGGAGGACTACATCGCCGTAACCCGGAGGACTACATCGCCGTAACCCGGAAGACTACACCGCCGTAACCCGGAGGACTACACCGCCGTAACCCGGAGGAGGACCGGAGGAGGACTACACCGCCGTAACCCGGAGGACTACACCGCCGTAACCCGGAGGACTACACCGCCGTAACCCGGAGGACTACACCTCCGTAACCCGAAGGACTACACCGCCGTAGCCCGTAGGCGGACTACACCGCCGTAGCCCGTAGGAGGACTACACCGCCGTAACCCGGAGGAGGACTACACCGCCGTAACCCGGAGGACTACACCGCCGTAACCCGAAGGACTACACCGCCGTAACCCGGGGGACTACACAGCCGTAGCCCGTAGGAGGACTACACCGCCGTATCCCGGAGGACTACACCGCCGTAACCCGGAGGACTACACCGCCGTAACCCGGAGGACTACACCGCCGTAACCCGGAGGACTACACCGTCGTAACCCGGAGGACTACACCGCCGTAACCCGGAGGACTACACCGTCGTAACCCGGAGGACTACACCGCCGTAACCCGGAAGAGGACTACACCGCCGTAACCCGGAGGAGGACTACACCGCCATAACCCGGAGGACTACACCGCCGTAACCCGGAGGACTACACCGCCGTAACCCGGAGGAGGACCGGAGGAGGACTACACCGCCGTAACCCGGAGGACTACACCGTCGTAACCCGGAGGAGGACTACACCGCCGTAACCCGGAGGAGGACTACACCGCCGTAACCCGGAGGACTACACCACCGTAACCCGGCGGAGGACTACACCGCCGCAACACGGAGGACTACACCGCCGTAACCCGGAGGACTACACCGCCGTAACCCGGAGGCCTACACCGTCGTAACCCGGAGGACTACACCGCCGTAACCCGGAGGACTACACCGCCGTAACCCGGAGGACTACACCACCGTAACCCGGCGGAGGACTACACCGCCGCAACACGGAGGACTACACCGCCGTAACCCGGAGGAGGACTACACCGCCGTAAACCGTATCGACCTCGCGGTCCCACATCAGCTGCGCCGACGCTGCAGTTCAGACTGCAGCCGGCGGCCGGCAGCCGAATGACAGATTAACCGGGCATGCTAAATTGAAACGCCCTGCTACCGGTGGACTCGGGCGATCGACCGCTGTTTGCAATGTCAGCAGTGCGGACCGCTAATGCTAAATAATGCAGGTATCGCTGATTCAAGGCCGACGCGGAACGCAGCAGCTGCTGCAGAATGTACCACACACTGCACGCATGCGGCACGCCGACAGGAGACACGCACGTCAGCGCCCCCCCCCCCCCCCCCCCAGTCGACAGCACAGCAAACGCAACAGAGAAGGGAGACACCCGACACGACACCACAGCCGACCAGGCAGCAGCCGAGTATGGCGGCCCTGGGGTGGCCCTCCAGAGCCGACAGGCTACAACCGACTGGCGCCGGTCCGGAGAGACACAACAACAACAACAACAACAACAACAACAACAACAACAACAACAACAACAACCAGGCAGCAGAGTCAGACACCACACACAGCCGACACGGCATCGGACGCAGCAGACAATACACGATTGACAGAGTATTGTAATGCACCCCGCACCCCGCACGGCACAGCTGACCAGGCACAACAGATAACACGTGATTCACGGGGTATTTTACACGGAGACGCACGTCAACCAAATCACATATTTTACTAGCTCACTATCGCCTGCACAAACCGGCACATTATCAAATTCAAGAAATGCATTCAGGACAAATTAAGGCATGATCAACGTCAATGTATCATCTCACCATTTTAATTCCAAAAACAACACACGACACTCGGGTGTGAACGAAATCAGTTAACATATGTGCAGACCCTTTCGCCCGTCTTATGCCATTGCTATATGGTATATTTACAAACACTTCAGTTACAGCCACAACACGGCAATACACAGTACACATGGCAGAGCTCGTCACACTTGCTGCCACTGGAAAGCCACTGGAAAGCCACCGGAAAGCCACTGGAAAGCCACTGGAAAGCCACTGGAAAGCCACTGGAAAGCCACTGGAAAACCACTGGAAAGCCACTGGAAAGCCACTGGAAAGCCACTGGAAAGCCACTGGAAAGCCCACCTTCTACAGCAATGCAAACAACACCAGTCTTTTAGAGACAGTATACACCGGGCGTGATCTGCTAAATCAGGTGTTACACGGTATATATTTATGAGAAAGGGGTGTGAAGTCTCACCTTTGTGTAGAGCACGATCTGTTGTGTTGGCACGTGCCGCAGTATCACCGACATCCTCTTCCTGTCCGAGTCGAACGGCAGCACGTCCAGGATCTCAAACTCGACCAGGCCGTCGGCTGTGGGGGAGCGGGCAGACATCGCTATAGCGAGGAAGGGCATGGCTGGCACCTGCGAGATACTTCGTAACGGGGAGGGAGGGAGGGCGTGGCACAACCATTGGCAGGATGAGTTGAAACACAAAGGAAAAGGTTCTAAAAAAACACGGTTGTCTTCTCCACAGTATAGCTTTGCGAGGGCAGGACTTCTCAGCCAAGCACGATGACATGTGGAGAACTTAACATCGGCACAGACCAAGGAAGATATGATGGCAATGTATGGGCAGATAAATCAGGGTTGAGTTCAGTTTTGAAAACATCGCCAAATGTCACGAGGAACGTGCCAACAACTGGCGGACGCGCCGATATTCTTGTAGTATGCCTGGTGGTCACAGATCAGAATACGAGAGAGCTTACCTCTCAGGAGCGAAGGAGCAGAGGACAGGACCAGGAGCGCTCACCGTCATGACAGGGTCAGGAGCGCTGCCCGTCAGGACAGGGTCAGGAGCGCTGCCCGTCAGGACAGGGCCAGGAGCGCTCACCGTCAGGACAGGGCCAGGAGCGCTCACCGTCAGGACAGGGTCAGGAGCGCTGCCCGTCAGAACGGGGCGGAGGAGCAGGAGATCTGGAGACAGGGGTCGGGTGCGCCCGCCACCAGCACCGCACGATGAGCTGCAGAACAGTGGAGCGTGATGAGGGCAATCAGAGTCATGATATATTGTCCGATCATGGGCCAGGAGCGACAGGTTACCAAAAGGTGATCTCCAGGGACCAACCAAACACACACCACCCATTACCGGACATGGCCTTACCGACAAAGCAACAAGGCAACACAACTGCTGCTGGCAACCGAGCCCGACCCAGTAATGAACAGCGAATCGACCGGCCACTGCAAACCACCAGCACATGAATCAGAGTGAACCCGCGGCGACGGGCGGCCACTGACCGGGCAGCGACACGACCATGTGTGTGTTGGTGCGCCGCAGCAGCTTCACGTTGTACTTGTAGGCGGCCTCCACCAGCGCCATCTCGTCCGGGCTCTCCGCCTCGAAGATGGGCCGCAGCTCGCGCGGCGTGGGCGTGTTGGCGCGGGAAGTCTTCCGCGGCATACTCAGGGGTAGCGTCAGCCAGTCCGTCTTACCGATCGCCAGCTTACCTGCGGGGAAGGCAGGGGTTCGGCTCAGGGACAGAGCAGCAGGGGTTCGGCTCAGGGACAGAGCAGCAGGGGTTCGGCTCAGGGACAGAGCAGCAGGGGCTCGGCTCAGGGACAGATCATATGTCGGGAAGGCAGAATATACTCACGTCGCCACTTTTTCGGCGTTCGGACGAAGTCTGGCGCGTCGCCGGCCTCGAGCGGACCCTCCTCGGGCGTGGAGGCCAGCGTCGGTATGGTGTGGGAGCTCTCGTCGACGCCCTCCTCCAGTAGGGTGGTGCCCGACGAAGAGAGCTGGGGACAGACAGACACAATAACTCAGTCAGCGTCTGAGGATACCAGGCAACAGCGGTTGGTCACGCCCGAGAATACCCGCCACCAACGGAAGAGTCTGGTGAGTCAGGTAAGGAAGTGCCTGCTGGACAAAATTACTTTTCCTTATTTCCTTTACCTACTACTAAAATAACAGCCGATACCTTCAATTCTGTATCACATTCCCTTGCAGACGACCCATAGTAAGTTGACAGAAGATCGATCACCTGCAGCATCGAGGCGGCAGTTCTTATACACCAATGTCTTGTTGAACTATACCAGGCCATCCTTTTCACATCACAAACCAATTGACATTCACTTTACCATCCCATCGGACTGCAGTCTTGTAAAGACTGACACAACAGCCAATGAAAATTGGCTATTTCCTTCGGTAATTACCGACATGCATTTCTGTCAGCACTCGGGCCACGCGAATGGCTGTCAACTGGCGTTCCAATAACAAAACGTTCACCTGCCTTTAACTACAGGAACATTGTTCGTCTGTCTTTAACTACAGGGACATTGTTCACCTGCCTTTAACTACAGGGACATTGTTCACCTGCCTTTAACTACAGGAACATTGTTCGTCTGCCTTTAACTACAGGAACATTGTTCACCTGCCTTTAACTACAGGAACATTGTTCACCTGCCTTTAACTACAGGAACATTGTTCACCTGCCTTTAACTACAGGAACATTGTTCGTCTGCCTTTAACTACAGGAACATTGTTCGTCTGCCTTTAACTACAGGAACATTGTTCGTCTGCCTTTAACTACAGGGACATTGTTCGTCTGCCTTTAACTACAGGAACATTGTTCACCTGCCTTTAACTACAGGAACATTGTTCGTCTGCCTTTAACTACAGGAACATTGTTCGTCTGCCTTTAACTACAGGAACATTGTTCGTCTGCCTTTAACTACAGGGACATTGTTCACCTGCCTTTAACTACAGGAACATTGTTCGTCTGCCTTTAACTACAGGAACATTGTTCGTCTGCCTTTAACTACAGGGACATTGTTCGTCTGCCTTTAACTACAGGAACATTGTTCACCTGCCTTTAACTACAGGAACATTGTTCACCTGCCTTTAACTACAGGAACATTGTTCGTCTGCCTTTAACTACAGGAACATTGTTCGTCTGCCTTTAACTACAGGGACATTGTTCGTCTGCCTTTAACTACAGGAACATTGTTCACCTGCCTTTAACTACAGGAACATTGTTCGTCTGCCTTTAACTACAGGAACATTGTTCGTCTGCCTTTAACTACAGGAACATTGTTCGTCTGCCTTTAACTACAGGGACATTGTTCGTCTGCCTTTAACTACAGGAACATTGTTCACCTGCCTTTAACTACAGGAACATTGTTCACCTGCCTTTAACTACAGGAACATTGTTCGTCTGTCTTTAACTACAGGAACATTGTTCGTCTGCCTTTAACTACAGGGACATTGTTCGTCTGCCTTTAACTACAGGAACATTGTTTACCTGCCTTTAACTACAGGAACACTGTTCGTCTGCCTTTAACTACAGGGACATTGTTCGTCTGCCTTTAACTACAGGAACATTGTTCACCTGCCTTTAACTACAGGAACATTGTTCACCTGCCTTTAACTACAGGAACATTGTTCGTCTGTCTTTAACTACAGGAACATTGTTCGTCTGCCTTTAACTACAGGGACATTGTTCGTCTGCCTTTAACTACAGGAACATTGTTCACCTGCCTTTAACTACAGGAACATTGTTCGTCTGCCTTTAACTACAGGAACATTGTTCGTCTGCCTTTAACTACAGGGACATTGTTCGTCTGCCTTTAACTACAGGAACATTGTTCACCTGCCTTTAACTACAGGAACATTGTTCGTCTGCCTTTAACTACAGGAACATGGTTCGCCTGCCTTTAACTACAGGAACAGTGTTCGTCTGCCTTTAACTACAGGAACATTGTTCGCCTGCCTTTAACTACAGGAACATTGTTCGTCTGCCTTTAACTACAGGGACATTGCTCACCTGCCTTTAACTACAGGGACATTGTTCGTCTGCCTTTAATTACAGGAACATTGTTCGTCTGCCTTAAACTACAGGGACATTGTTCGTCTGCCTTTAACTACAGGAACATTGTTCGTCTGCCTTTAACTACAGGAACATTGTTCGTCTGCCTTTAACTACAGGGACATTGTTCACCTGCCTTTAACTACAGGGACATTGTTCGTCTGCCTTTAACTACAGGGACATTGTTCGTCTGCCTTTAACTACAGGAACATTGTTCACCTGCCTTTAACTACAGGAACATTGTTCGTCTGCCTTTAACTACAGGAACATTGTTCACCTGCCTTTAACTACAGGGACATTGTTCGTCTGCCTTTAACTACAGGAACATTGTTCGTCTGCCTTTAACTACAGGAACATTGTTCGTCTGCCTTTAACTACAGGAACATTGCTCGTCTGCCTTTAACTACAGGGACATTGTTCGTCTGCCTTTAACTACAGGAACATTGTTCGTCTGCCTTTAACTACAGGGACATTGTTCGTCTGCCTTTAACTACAGGGACATTGTTCGTCTGCCTTTAACTACAGGAACATTGTTCGTCTGCCTTTAACTACAGGGACATTGTTCGTCTGCCTTTAACTACAGGAACATTGTTCGCCTGCCTTTAACTACAGGAACATTGTTCGTCTGCCTTTAACTACAGGGACATTGTTCGTCTGCCTTTAACTACAGGAACATTGTTCACCTGCCTTTAACTACAGGAACATTGTTCACCTGCCTTTAACTACAGGCACATTGTTCGCCAGCCTTTAACTACAGGAACATTGTTCACCTGCCTTTAACTACAGGAACATTGTTCGCCTGCCTTTAACTACAGGAACATTGTTCGTCTGCCTTTAACTACAGGAACATTGTTCACCTGCCTTTAACTACAGGAACATTGTTCGTCTGCCTTTAACTACAGGAACATTGTTCACCTGCCTTCAACTACAGGAACATTGTTCGTCTGCCTTTAACTACAGGAACATTGTTCGCCTGCCTTTAACTACAGGAACATTGTTCACCTGCCTTTAACTACAGGGACATTGTTCGTCTGCCTTTAACTACAGGAACATTGTTCGTCTGCCTTTAACTACAGGAACATTGTTCGTCTGCCTTTAACTGCAGGGACATTGTTCACCTGCCTTTAACTACAGGAACATTGTTCGTCTGCCTTTAACTACAGGAACATTGTTCACCTGCCTTTAACTACAGTAACATTGTTCACCTGCCTTTAACTACAGGAACATGTTGTTCCAGGAAGCGATAGACCGCCATGTCGAATGCTACAGACGTCGATACCGAATGGGCACAGGCGGCTGGAGGTCAATGGGGACCCACTTCAGGGACTAGTGAGGCAAAGTTTATGATATTTCTGATCCTGATGGACGGTAAGCATGGTGAAGCTTCGGGGTTTGCGAGCGCCGCAACTTGGACGTTCATGTGGTACCCTAAGGAGACTAAGAACAAGAGGTCAGTCTACAAAATTACAGCACTGCCGATATTGAAAAGTCTGTAGCATTGACTGATATGTTGATTGAATGAACGGTAAGTTATGCACTATGAATTAGCACAAGACGTGCGGATGGGAAGCGACTATGGAAGGAAGCGATGCACAGCGATAACTAAGCTGTCGCCCAGTGACTAAGACATGTGCAGGGGGCCATCACCCCGGGACAGGTGGGTCCCGAATCCCGTCCCTCCAGACAGACTGACAGCACAGCGATAACTAAGCTGTCGCCCAGTGACTAAGACATGTGCAGGGGGCCATCACCCCGGGACAGGTGGGTCCCGAATCCCGTCCCTCCAGACAGACTGACAGCACAGCGATAACTAAGCTGTCGCCCAGTGACTAAGACATGTGCAGGGGGCCATCACCCCGGGACAGGTGGGTCCCGAATCCCGTCCCTCCAGACAGACTGACAGCACAGCGATAACTAAGCTGTCGCCCAGTGACTAAGGCAGGTGGAGGGGGTCATCACCCCGGGACAGGTGGGTCCCGAATCCCGTCCCTCGGGAAAGACTGACAGCACAGCGATAACTAAGCTGTCGCCCAGTGACTAAGGCAGGTGGAGGGGGTCATCACCCCGGGACAGGTGGGTCCCGAATCCCGTCCCTCCAGACAGACTGACAGCACAGCGATGCTGGTGTAGCGAAGAGCGCCAATCAGTAACAAGAATCAGACCTCAGAACATCAGACAGGAGAATCAGACAGCAGAATCAGACCTAACATTGCTAACCGAGCACAATGTACGAGTGATACTGAACAAACCTGATGATTGACAGGGTTTCGTAGACACATTAATATTTAAGTGACTTTTCCGAATGCTGATTCATGAACGGCAACGAGTCAACACTTGACTGATGCTGGTATTAAATATACCAGTAAGGCACCGTAGTTGGCGATGAACGAGCGAACGCGAACGAAATGTATGGCGAATTTAAGCTCAATCGGGCAAGTAGTTTCTGAGATACAAAAAAGGGTGTGCACGTGCGCACGTGCAGATGTCCCAGCCCTGACTTGTGGGAAAGTGGCGGCTGAGAGGTCCCTAACCGCACACCAAATTTGAACACAATCGGCTCAGCCGTTCCCGAGTTATAGAATAGGGGTGAACATGCGCACGTGCAGAGGCACCCACTCCTGACTTAAGAGAAGGCGGTGGTTGAGGGGGAACCTAACCACACACCAAAATTTGAACACAATCGGCCCAGCCATTGCAGAGTTTTTGCTAGAAAACACCTTTCAACACCCCTCACGCGGCACGCGCCACGCGCAGTGGTAATCACCCATGTGAGTCGGCACTGGTTACAGACAGGGTAGGTTGGATGGGGCTACTCAGCAAAGAAGTCCGCTTGTCAATCGGACTTACGGTTGCAGATATATAAGCTTCTCAAAAGCGTCGCCACGGGTCGGGTCGGGCCGGGTCGGGCCGGGGTCGGGCCGGGTCGGGCCGGGTCGGGCCGGGTCGGGCCGGGTCGGACCGGGTCCGGGCCGGGCCGGGCCGCTCATATTCAGATTTTTCCCATATACCACGGAAGGACGAGCTTCGTACCCAGCCCGTCACTCACATATACAACATATAACTCCGTACCCAGCCCGTCACTCACATATACAAATAGCCAGCTATAAGCTAACCACCACAGCACAAAGCATGCAGTTAATTGCACAGTGACCCGGCTCTAGAACCGTTACCGCAACACGGACAAAACAAACCACCATCTATTGCCACCCACCGGGGCTCCGTCGCGAGGCAACGAACACAGAAACAGACCGGCCTGCCCCCCCCCACCCTGACCTTCCTCACAATGCCCACGTGCGTGATGGACGACACAGTCCCACGTCGGGTCGACCCCCCCCCCCTCCCCCCCGGAGACCCCTAACGAGCTTACCGGCCCGACAATGTGTCATGTCGATACCGCCGGGCGACAGAAAAACGCCGTCATTGTCAACGGCGACAACACTGAAGACAGCGCATCAGATACGCACCACGACATTCGCCGGGTGTCACTGTGGCAGCTGCAAGCCCGCACCCGGATCGCATATCGATGTATGTAGGGTATGTGGCAATGTTGGGTGGTGTTGGCCATGTTTGCTTTGACGACGAAAGGGAAATGGGCAAGTGGCAACACGACTTCTCAAATACCGCATTACGGTAACTGTTAGTTCATCAATTTAGTCCCAACCAGTGGCATTAAGCCCGCCCCGACCAGTGGCATCAGCAACCCCACTCCGACCAGTAAAATCGTCAACCCCTTCTCGACCAGGGGAATCATCAACCACGTCCCGACCAGTGGAATCATCAACCCCATTCCGACCAGTAAAATCGTCAACCCCGTACCGACCAGTGGAATCATCAACCCCCTTCCCGACCAGTGGAATCATCAACCCTTCCCGACAAGTGGAATCATCAACCCCGTCCCGACAAGTGGAATCATCAACCCGTCCCGACAAGTGAAATCATCAACCCTTCCCGACCAGTGGAATCATCAACCCCGCACCGGCCAGTGGAATCATCAACCCCCGCACCGGCCAGTGGAATCATCAACCCCATTCCGACCAGTGGAATCATCAACCCCGTACCGACCAGTGGAATCATCAACCCCGTACCGACCAGTGGAATCATCAACCCTTCCCGACAAGTGGAATCATCAACCCCCGTCCCGACAAGTGGAATCATCAACCCGTCCCGACAAGTGGAATCATCAACCCTTCCCGACCAGTGGAATCATCAACCCCGCACCGGCCAGTGGAATCATCAACCCCGCACCGGCCAGTGGAATCATCAACCGTACGACCAGTGGAATCATCAACCCCATTCCGACCAGTGGAATCATCAACCCCATTCCGACCAGTGGAATCAACAACCCGGTACCGACCAGTGGAATCCAACAGCTGCGTCCCGTCTCACACGTCCTGTCTCGTGTCAAAAGCCACGCTGACAAGCATGACGCACGCAAGCCGAGCACGAGCCTGCTCGAGCCGAACACGCGACAGTGTCATCGCAGGTCCCCATTAGTGTCGGGTTAGTGTCGGGTCCCGTGC
>JAXIVJ010013638.1:5000-36632 GCA_036785665.1 Chirona hameri
TATATATATATATATATATATATATATATATATATATATATATATATATATATATATAATATATATATATATATATATTATATATATATATATATATATATATATATATATATATATATATATATATATATATATATATATATATATATATATATATATATATATATATATATATATATATATATATATACTATATATATATATATATATATATATATATATATATATATATATATATATATATATATATATATATATATATATATATATATAATATATATATATATATATATATATATATATATATAATATATATATATATATATATATATATATTATATATATATATATATATATATATATATATATATATATATATATATTTATATATATATATATAGTATATATATATATATATATATATATATATATATAATATATATATATATATATATATATATATATATATATATATATATATATAATATATATATATATATATATATATATATATATATAGTATATATATATTTATATATTATATATATATATATATATATATATATATATATATATATATATATATATATATAATATATATATATATATATATATATATATATATTATATATATATATATAATTATATATATATATATATATATATATATATATATATATATATATATATATATATATATATATATATATATATATATATATATATATATATATATATATATATATATATATATATATATATATATATATATATATATATATATATATATATATATAAGTCCATACTCTTAAAGGGAAATAATGACCTTTCGATTTTGTTAGCAACAATTTATTAGGCTACCGTTATGGTTTTAAAATTATTTTATTTAAATTAAGAATTAAATAAATATATTCCCAAATTCAAAGTTGTAAGTTTGGAAAAAATACAAAGCAAGTACCTTGTGTACTTCATGAAGGTCATTGACAAATTCGTCCTTCCCTACATTGTTTACATCGAGTGCGCATTTTTGGAGGCTCTGTGACGTTTCCGATCAAACTGATCCGTGAAGCAATCCGTGAAGCATCTGTGATGCATGACTGACTATCAGTATAAGTCATGAATAACAACAACATGCAAACTATACCAACTCGAATGAAATAAGGGCGGTATTATTTGAATCCCAGGCAAGCAAGTATTCGCAAAGCACTCGGCACTGCGCCACAATAGCAAAAGGCGAGGGAAATGCATATTGGATACAATATTATTACGTCATAAGTTTCTGAAGTGTCAACTACTATGAAATACAGTGATAAAATACATTTAATAATGATTAACAAGAAAATCCAACTTAAAAACAATAATTTGAATAAGTCTTTAATTAGCTTTCAACTCAAAATCAGATATATTTTGCAATGCTACATAAGAATGGCACCAGTGACGTCATTAACAAAGCTTGCTACGGGACTTGGGTATACTAATCAGGAACAACTCGCCACAATGGTTAAGTGCGCCGAGAAGCATGACAATGACTTTGTAAACAAATCGCCGACGCCAAATAGGTCGCCGTCGATGTGCATCGATGAGCTTCCGATTTAATTGCCAGTTTTGTGTTATTGTTTGTTAGTTTTTTGGGGAAAAAATCTTATTTTTCATTATTATATAAAGCATAGTGTTATATACAGCCACAGACAAATTATACAAAACTCCTAATGTTGAAAACTAATGAATCGATTTCAAAAATTGAGGGTCGCAACTATGCGCCGTTGATGTGCATCGATGAGCTTCCGATTTGATTGCCACTTTTTCCAATCGCTGTTAGTTTTAGAAGATCGCCGGGTTAACACGTCCTCGAAGGCTTTTAGTACCAATAGCTACTAAGAGGGGAAACGTTTTTTAGTACGGATTATTACTAAACGTTGCGAAGTTTAGTATCATTTCGTACTAATCAGAAGCTTGGTATCATTTCGTATTAATCAATGTATGCGCTCGTTAGCGTTGGAAGGCGGAAAGGGTGAATTTAGTGGCGTAAGTAAATTCATGATTCTGAAATTTAGTGGCGTAAGTAAATTCATGATTCTGAGGAATCAGAATGGGTTGGATCAGGATGCATTTGAGTATTTTATCTACCGTGGTTAGATGTGTTGAGACTTGAGTGATTTGCCGTTAGTTATAGTTATCTTGGCCATGACCGCCATTTCTGTAGCGTCTTTGGTCAGGGACGGTTGCATAGGCAGCGTTTTGAGTTACCTTCAAGTGTGACACACCATTGGCCGACTAATACCGTTATATGTAGCTAAGTTATTTTTGTGTAGCACTACTACATTGCTGTTATTACAGACTCAAGACGGTGTGTTGTACTCGGTGTTGACAAATGGGTGGGGGGTGGACGGTGGGTTTGGGGGGGGGGGTGGGGGCGGGGGCAGGGGCGGATAATTAGGGGTTTTGGGGGTGCTCAAGCACCCCCTGAGCTAAAAAGTGCACCCCTTCACTGTAAAAAGCACCCTCTCAAATAAACAAGTCCGTTTAACTAACGGCTTTCCATATTCCTCTTGAAAACACCGTTTCTTATAACCAGTTTGATTTTCACCCGTCCTTACACAGAACATGATGCACTAATTGCGCCAGCTTATGGCTCCGAATCGGACGTGTACTATGCTGTCCGTCGGTGTCATTGGTAGGAGCTTGTTACTTGCAACGCCCCGTTATCCTATCCTGTATTCACGTTCTGCTATTTTCTCCCTGTAAGGTCCAGGATCCCATCCTACCTGAATCCTGAAGCACTGTGCGTCGTCCAAACATCTCTGGAGATGATCCACGACTTGGCACAAGAGCTCGCACGAAACGAGGCCGCGCTGAAGTGAAGTAGTGCTGCCGAGAAGGTGCTCCGCCGTCGGCTCCAGCAGACCTGCAGCAGGGCTAAGCAGCGCGCGAAGAGGCTCCGGGAGCAGAACAAGGCGCTGCGCACCCGAAATGCCGCTCTCCAGGCGGCCTCCTCGCAATCGAGTGCCCTCGCCGCCCGCGGCCCTCTGACTGCCGCCCAGCGCCGGGCCCTGGCCACGAGCAACCGTGCCCGCTGGTCCGACCAGGACGTCGGAAGATCCCTGGGTCTGCGGCGTCCTCTCGCGACGGGCGTACTTGTATGTCAAGGAGTCACTGAGAAGTCCTTTTACCGTCTTTCAGCACCTTGTCGCATTGGATCCATCCATCATTTCCACATGGTTCCAGGGATGGATGGATTCCGCGATGTGGGTGCTTGAAGCGACCGTAACTGATCTCAGCGACATGGAGATGCTGTGTGTGATCGCGTTCGACGAGCTCAGTCTCGACAACAGGGTTTGCTACGACCAGGGCCGTGACGTAGTGCTAGAAGCATCCAAAATGCAGCTCGTCATGGTTCGAGGTCTGACCGCTGCGTGATAGCAGCCCATCTGGTAAGATTTCGACCGGCCCATGACTTTGTGTGCTTCGAGCCATCATCTCTCGGCTGTAGACCAGCGGCCTGAGAGTGACTGCCGCTGTGAGCGACATGGCCACCAGTAACGAGCGGCTGTGGGCCGGGCTGGGAGTCACCAGCGCTTTCACAAACCCAGCGGACCCAACAAGGTATGTGTTTTAGTACAGATACAGCTAACGAATCGATTAATTTGATTATTTTTAGTACTCACCTTGAATGGACGCAATGTTCGTCTCATATCGGATAAAGAACAATAGTATACCCGTGCTTTAATTCATTGGGCTGCAATTTTACCCAATAGGTTTTAGTGGGGTCGTTTCTTTTCTTTGCAGTTTATTCCTCCGAGAGCTTGAACATTCGTCGGATTTTGTTTTTGCTAATGTCTCGAACGGTATGGCCGCGATAAGTTCAGTTTGACAAAAGTCCTGCATTGTTAAATTAAGGCCATGGTTACGGGCCGCTATAAGTTCACGGGATCGGGAGCTTCCGATTACCGCCCGGGTGCGAGGCTTGTTTGAACAGTTCAAGGCTTTTATTGAACCTCACGATGAGTCTCTGAAACAGCATCACCACCGAATTGTCAGTGCCGGACAATATCAGGTCCTTTGATAAACCAGCTAACCCATATCATCCTGTCATGTGGCAACCATCCTGGAGAACTGGTTACCGGATACACCTTTCTGCTGCTTCTGAAATCACATTCGCGGTAATCTTGGCGGAAGGCCCGTGGAAGTTGTCACCGGATGAACGCCATGCCCAGTCTGAGGCTGCTAATCCTAATGAGAGTCGTCAGCGCATTCACGACAGACGTCGGAGACGTCAGACAGCTGACCAATTGGTTTAACTCCCTACTGAGTCTGATACACCAGATGGCCCATGACCTTTTGTCAAAGCCAAGCACCAGATGCCACATCTCCGTTCATTGTGCGTACTAAGTAAGCAAAGTTGATCAGTTGGGAGTTCGGGGTTACCGAGCGCTTAAAGGCCATAGTACACAGTGAACCATGCAATTTCGTGAGCCAGCCGTCAGAGATCGGTGGCCTGGCCCAGCCGATGGAGAGAGGTCATTCCGACAGGGGGGACAGTGCCGGATACCCCCGAGTGGACTGCAAAGGTCACTGGTGACGGGGGAGATGGTAACCGGTCGGACACCTCCAAGTGTACTGTAAACCGTCACTTGCGATGTGAGCCGGTAGCAGAAAGTGCGGAGATGTGACGAGAGAAGGTAGCCGGACATCCTACTAGGATGTACGAGCTGACCAACTGAGGCTGTGACATCGTCGATTTGCTGGGAATCCGTGCCACTGTGCGTTCTTCAAGCAACTAACTTCCCTGGAACCTTTGTCACTTTTCGACACGCAGTACAAACAAGGGAGTCTGTGAAAAACAAAGGCAGCGAACCGCTATAGCGAAGGAAATCGGTCATCCAGTTATCTGGTGTGTAAAGCTCCAACTCCCAGCGGCCCCCATTTAACTAATTAACGAATGGAATGGCATCTCTTGCGTACTGGTCCTTCCGGACATACTCGATAAGCAACTGTCATATGTAAATCCGCCCGTGGTGACCTGAAGAAGTAGCTAAAGGTTGGAAGAGTTTTGTCCGATCCCTACCATATCCGAACCACACGTGTCTCCGCCATACCATTTGCAACCTGATCAGGCGGGTGACCTTTTTGTCCATGAGCCTTATACACATATTCAGGTAAAACGAAGAGTCACGTGAAGATGTTGATGTTACAAGGATTTTCAGTTGTATATTAAGGCATCCCGAACTAAAACATAGAAGCGTCCGATGCTTCCGACACCCGGGTCAGAAACGAAATTGCCTCCTCTCTACCGAGGAAGACGCGGCCCCATAGGGAAAACGTGCCTCCGGAAGGTGCTCGCCTTCTGAAACGCTTTAGTAGAGCTAACCAAAACGCTCAAAATCCTGCCTGTGAACCTACACAAGGTCAAAAGCCTCTCAAGGTGCGTCTCAGGGCATCTTCCTGCTGCGCCGCTCCTTAGACGCGCGTCCGAGAATGGACGACGAGGGTATGCTGTGTGATGTATGTATGTCGTAACTATGGAATGCCCACAGATCTGGCTGACGGAGCGAGGGTAACTAGGAGAGACCCACCGATCTCGCGGTTCGCGGGCAAGACCAAGAGGCGTCGCAGCGCTCCGTGGGTGTGCGATGTGTGTAGTGTGACTTTGGAATACCCACAGGTCTGGCGGACGGTGCGCGGGCTAGAAGGCGGAGGGTCGACGCAACCCCATGGGCCAGAGTCAATGTTTCACACATTTACGAAGGAGGAATGTGGGAACCATTTACAATTGTCCGGTTGCCGGAGACAGAGCCGGTCACATCGTCAGTTCCCCAGCCTGGGTTGGGCCGACGAGACGACTGAAGATAATTGGCCGGTCCTGCGCCCTGGCCGAGATAATTACCGGTCATACTCGGGCGGGTCCTAACGCTCCCCAGGTCGTTGTTCAGGCATGCGCCATGACCGAGATAATTGGCCTACCGCTCGCCAGGTCGTTGTTCGGTCAGGCGCCATGACCGATATAATTAGCCGGTCATGCGCGGGTCTCCCGCGCGCCGGGTTAGCCAGGGTATGCTGACTCGCACTCACATTTAACATAGAAGTATCCACAATAACTTTCACAGGCACCGGGGGACAGCAACCTGAGGCCTGCAGTGAAACGGCAAACCCAACCGCTTTTCTCGCCGAAAGTACCGAATGACCTTCACAGGCGCCGGGGGACTGCAACATGAGGCCTGCAGGGAACTGCAAACCCAACTGCATTACCCGCCGAGGGTGCACAATGACCTCCACAGGCCAGGGGACTCCACCCTGAGATCCGGGGCTGCCGTCTCGCGGCTGCCCCGGACTCCCTCTGCGCTATTACCGGATGGACGCCGAGTTCGGTCCGTTGGCCGACAGCTGGCCGTACCCAGGGGACCGACGGCGCCATGGATCGGCAGCCTGGACAGACCACCGCACTCCGGCCAGTTCAGCGCCCATGTGAGTCGCGGGCGGTTCGGACCGCGACAGACCGTGGAGAGTTCACCAACGCCCGGTCCCTCAGCCGGGAAGAGGGCGACGACCGAGGTCGTACGGGCCGGACGCATAATCGGGAGAGATTCGGAACCACCCGAAATAGATTCCCCGTCCACGCAACCGGCTACTCCACGGCCACGCTGCAGGCTGCCACACCAAGAGGCGCTGGCCGGCAGAGGCCACCACGGGGTGAACGAGCTGACATCACCCGCTGCAACATCAGCGTCGCCCCGTTGTCTGCCGACTGCCAACCGGCTGCCACACCAAGAGGCGCTGGCCGGCAGAGGCCACCGCAGGACGAACGAGCTGACGCCACCCGCTGCAACATCAGCGTCGCCCCGCTGTCCGCCGACTGCCAACCGGCTGCCACACCAAGAGGCGCTGGCCGGCAGAGGCCACCACGGGGGGAACGAGCTAACACCAATCGGGGGAATGGGAGGTCACGAGACTCTTAACCCAGCGTCTCGGACGGCGTGGGTATACATCTGCGTTTTTCCGTAGATAATAATTGTACCATTGTGTCACAAGTGTTTGACGCGTACTGTAGGGGGGGGGGGGTTGTAAGCACGTAGTTAGTAGACCGTAGTTAGTTAGTAGAACGTAGTTAGTGGTGGGGGGTAGCAATAGGCAATTGTAGTAGAACGTTAGTACCATAGATCGACTTAATTAAGAGTAGTCCGTGTTGCGTGACGGGTTGGAGACACTTGGAGACACAGTAGTTAAAACACTGGTGGTGGTAGATAAGAACGATCGTCACTTATAATGGCAGGACTAGTTACTAGAATAGGTAGGTTTTAAGGAGTATACCGCGTTGAATGATAAGTCGCTCAACAAGAATTAGATCGCTTAGTATAGGGTTAAGCATGGATGTCGCGTTGAACCGCTGAAATTCGTCTCTAACATGATCCGCGTATCCTGTTGAGTAGCATGTGGCTATATAATCCTCTATAAATGTGACTTGGCTATTGTGCGTGCGGCGCGCCTCGGTTGTACTGTAGATATGAGCGTGACGTCACAACCTTGTAGCGGCACGCATGAGAGTGCGTGCCGCTGGTGTATATAAGGGCGCGTGGGGAGGGAGTCGGGGTCAGTGTGTGAGTGCGCTAGACAGTACCTACAACAATGTAAGTATTGGCGGTTACGTCGTCGGGGGTGGGGGAAGTGTTCCCCGGCGTAGAAATGGCGGTAACCGAATTATCTCTGCGCCTGTAACAGAGTTATATCTTATATCTATTGAGCCGTACTTTGGAACGTCTGTTATCTGTCGTGTCGCTTAAACTTCAACTCGTATTGTATGTGGAATCTGTCGACTATCTCTGACTTGTAAAAAATATACCTTGCCGTCGTGTAAGACAGCTTTAATTGAGATAAGCGGAAGCAAGTAAAGGTGGATATAAAGACGTTAACTTACGAACCGTTCTCTGACAAATCAAATCATGAACACATGAACACACACATGGAAAGCGAGAACGTAACTTTGAATTCACCTGTTAGAGAACGTACGACTTTATAATTCACAAATGCTGTATCTCCTGTACCTGTTTTCTGTTTTCACTTGTCCATGCCAAAAACAAATCAAGTACCTATACAAGCACAGGCGTTGCTACCTTCTAAAAAGTGTGTGTGTGTGTGGGGGGGGGGGGGGGGGTCCACTGCCAGGGGGCGCCATACCCAGAGGAGGGGGCGCCCCGGCCTAGAGGAGCGCAAATCCCATGAACTACCTAGATTTCACTTGCTTAATTTTGCGGCCCCTCTTTCGCATAAAAAGAGCAAGTGAACTTGCTACCAATCCTTCCATATTGGGAGGATGGGTTTTATGCCAGATTTTTTCTTCTTCAAAGCGTCGCGAAACAGTGTTATTGCTGATGGGAAGACATTTGCAATGCCCGGTCAGTGGTCGTGCAACATGCATCGACGAGTTATAATTACATATAGACGAATTATATCGACGAATCAAGACAAATGTCGACGTTACGCAGCGGGCAATTCATTTTTTTGTTGGTTTTAAATCGAAAAAATACAGCTTTGGCAATTTCAAACCTACACCCGCACAGCGGCACGCTCATGCAAGGACTGCGCATTGCACATCAACATGGGACATTTTCCTGACTAATGAGCGACTAGTTTAATTAACTCGCGCTCCGCTGGAGGGGGGGGGGGGGGGGGGGGGGGGGTAAATTGTACCCCCTCCCGGAATTTCTCAATAACTTGAAAACTATGAGTAGAAAATCAAGGTTTTATGCAAATTGCAAAACAAAAACGTCAAAAGAACGGAAATGACATTGTCTTAAAAATGGTTATCTCGGATTTGCGAAATTTTGGGTTTTGACCCAAACAAAAAAATCATTTTTTTTCTCATTTCTATAATTTTGTTAAAAAATATTCACCAAACCGGAATATATGTTAGCGAACCAACTATGGACGATACCCAAACCAAATTTCAAAGTAATATCTTTATTTTTGACTAACTTATGGCTGCCTAAGTATAAGTAACTCATGACGTCATTTTGTCAAGTTACATTGTTTTGCTTTTATTGACCAGATACAGACAAATAAACACTACCGCTGTGTTTCTGAGACAAAGCTGGTCTAGAAACATCCCTTATGTATTTATATTAATCAATTTCAAATGTGTTCCTTGTTGTGGCCCGATCTTGACCTGAGGGCCATTATATGGGGTCAGGTTGTGAAAATGACTGCTACTATCGAATTCTACGTGTAAAATAACCCATACAACATGTGTCGCATAACTTTCGTAGACCTGTGACCTTTTGTGACCTGACAGTGACCATGACCTTTGCTTAAAAGTTAACTTTCGCTTATATGGAAGATGCATTACATTATACCTTTGAGAGCACCTTGTGCGATAATAGTCGCAATCTAAGGCTTTGGATGGAAAGTATGGCCCAAAAACTCAAATTCTTCAATTTTGAACTTTGACCTGATCTGACCTGACATGTGACCTTGTTTTAAGAATTTCGGGTATGCAATATATTCGTCTCCTTGAGAGCTTTCGATCGCCGCCTTGTGCATCCCGCTGCGGTCATTGGTTCGGAAGGTACGAGGGGGAGATCAAATGTACCCCCCCCCCCCCCAGCGGGGCGCGTTCGGCTGTCGACCCCAGCGGGGCTCGGGTTAACGGATCATATCGACTACCACTGGATGCATTTCACTCCACATATTCACAGCACTGAATGTTTGGGTAGTAAATACAATTCACAATGAAGAAAATAATTAAAGGAAAGCTTATCAAGAAAGGAAAGGAAACATCAGCCAATAACTTGCAAACGGTAAACCGCACAGACATAAGAATGGTACCGATCGCTTAGGTGCATCATGCCAGGTACAGTGGTGAATAAGCCAAGGGGTCGGCCCAGGCGCACAACCAGAAAGCACATTTCGGGAGGGGATACAGCTGTTGGGATTGTCCCTAGGCCAAAAGGGGCCTCATTTCCGATACAAAGGGGTGCACGACTTGAGGGGCGACACCTGCACGCGCAGGGGCGCCCCCCCCCCGCGAGGCATGCAGGGGCGCCGACTGCACAGTCACAACGCATTATGCCGCCCCCGGAAGGTATCTCGTCGCCCTAGGAAGGCATCATGCCGCCCTCGAAAGACATCTTGCCGCCCTCGAAAGGCACCATGCCGTCCTTGGAAGTTGAAAGGCATCTTGTCGCTCCCAGAGCGCATTATGCCGCCCTCAGAAGACGTCTTGCCGCCCTCGGAAGGCCTCGGAAGACATCTTGCCGACCTCGGAAGGCATCATGCCGCCCTCGGAAGACATCTTGCCGCCCTCGGAAAGCATTTTTCCGCCCGCAGAGCGCATAATCCCGCACTCAGAAGACGTCTTGCCGCTCTCGGAAGGCATTCTGCTGCCGCCATCAGAGTGCATTATGCCGCCCTTGAAAGGTACCATGCCGCCCTCGGAACTTATTGCCGCTCTCAGAGCGCATTGTGCCGCCCTCAGAGCGCATTGTGCCGCCCTAAGAGCGCAGCCAATTGCGCCAGACCTGACCGGGGCACGAGGCTGGGCGGACGTGCCATTGGTATTTATTACTTTTATTGGCGATTGGTTTTGCTGTCGTTTGCCCGTGTTGTTTTCTTAATTAATGCACAGCGGTGCTGAGTTAAGTTATAGGTGTGTCAGTCCGGGGAGTCAGAATTGGCCTCAATTGGGGATGACGGTGATAGGAGGAACGGACTAGTCTACATGCATGTATATTGTGCTCAACGCGTGTCCGGCTCTCAGGTCCAGCAACTTCAATGGTGTTGGACAGCATTGACAAAATAGCGAAAATGGTCACGCCAACGCGAGGGTGAAACGGCTCCCTGGTTGAGGCCGTACCGGAGTCGCCGGAATGTGCCCGTCCGGACCGGTCGGCGATCAGCTATTATACCTTTTCACTCGTGCTGCCCGCCCAGGAGCGTCGCAGCGGGGGTCTCCATTTCAGTCCCCCATTCAGTCCCGAATAACAATAAACGTGCGAAAGCCGAGGGACGACTATTCACCATGCATAACGTTGAAGACACAACTTGAGGAAAGGGATGTCCCGGCGGGTCGGTCCGTGCGGAGGGGACGGTATAGTGGCCCACAACGGAAATTCCCGGTGTCTGAATTATGAATCATTGCCTCGGCATTATAATTGTCCGGCCTTCAAAATTAAAATAACATTTCATCGATGGTCTGCACCATATCACGATGCATATAATGCCATTGACAGGGGCGGATGTAGGAGGGGCGCCCAAAATGCATGGCCGCCCCCGTCGGCGGAAGCAACCATGGCACATGCCGGCCGCTTCTGAGTATGATGCGTCTCTGGGCCAATATTTCACTCAGCCGGAAACGCCACTTACGTTGATGGCACCCTGAGTCGGAGGCGCCCATGCATCCTGGCTTCCCTTGAGTAAGAGGCGCCCGCGCGTCGGAGCGTTTCTCACGTCTATGGCGACCTTTAATCGGTAGTGTTTCGGTTGAACGAGTGTCACATGTTCGCTTTCGTTTCGGGGTTGCTTTCGGTTGGTGCATAAGCGCCTCTAGCTTATGGGACTCTGCCGGCGCCACTGGTAACCGACCGAGATGGCTTAGTTCGTGATATGGTCACAATTGTGTGTGTGTTGTATGCTCGTCCAGTTCAATGGTACAAGCCAAGTGGAAATTGACAAACGCATAAAACAGAATTTGCTTCTTTACACGGAAGTTTCACCCCTTTTCTCTCGGCATCGGCGTTCCATTGACCCATATCGCCCCGTTGATCACAAATAACGCCCCCAGATCAACCGGGGCGGTTGATCTGGGGGCGTTATTTGTGATCAACGGGGCGATATGGGTCAAGGGAACGCCGATGCCGAGAGAAAAGGGGTGAAACTTCCGTGTAAAGAAACAAATTCTGTTTTATGCGTTTGTCAATTTCCACTTGGCTTGTACCATTGAAGCCAGGATGCATGGGCGCCTCCGGCTCAGGGTGCCATCAACGTAAGTGACGTTTCCGGCTGAGTAAAATATTGGCCCAGAGACGCATCATACTCAGAAGCGTGCCATGGCATCAGCGTGCCTGTGCCATGGTTGCTTCCGCCGACGGGGCGGCCATGCATTGTGGGCGCCCCTCCTACATCCGCCCCTGTCAATGGCATTATATTCATCGTGATATGGTGCAGACCATCGATGAAATGTTATTTTAATTTTGAAGGCCGGACAATTATAATGCCGAGGCAATGATTCATAATTCAGACACCGGGAATTCCTCGCAAAATCCTAGACTCGCCCCTGAACACGTAAACCGTGATATTCACGTCAGCGATACCCGAAATTCAAATGTCTCCATGCAAAGTTGTGCACGGTGTCACCGTCTATCGCCGACTCTTTCAGACGTCAGTGCTTCCTGACCAGACCTACCATACCCAATCATAGATGAACACTTGAGTCAGCGCCATTTGGAGTGTTTCAGTTGCTGCGATGATACATCCGTTAGGTTGCAGTTGCTGCGATGATACATCCGATACATCATCACAGCCATATATGTATTTTTGTTCTAAAGAACATTGCGAAGGCTGATAACTTTCACGCATCATACTCATAGTCAAATCACGATGGTGACGGGGTGACAAGCAAATATCACATTGTGCCGCAATTGGATCGTGTATTATCTGTTCACCGTGATATTAACCATGACGAGATATTTCATATGCAAATTTAATAACCTTTCCTCGAAATTAAAATGAAAAAAGTTCAAAATTCGACTATTGATATTGCGATACACAGATCTTCATCAGAATGAATTAGCTAAATTAGCTTGTTTTTAGCTAATTCATTCTGATGAAGATGTGTGTATCGAAATAGTCTAATTTTGAACTTTTTTAATTTTAATTTTGAGGAAAGTTCATTCAATTTGCATACTAATCTGTCTATATGTTCTTCGCACAATCACTGAGAAACCTAAATGACGAGATATTACCCGCAGCCTCAACAAATAGCAGGTCAAAAACGCCATGCAAACTGTGACACATCAACTGCAAATTTCATATTACAATCTCGTACAACCGGCAGTCCGGCACATAAAGCTAACAACATATGACACGCTATCACAGCCGAGTACATAAACGTGACACAATTCGTTGCACAAACATATCGAATAACAAACGACACAGAATTTGTCCTGGCATTTCTTCTGTTGAGCAAATGTCATGGGAAGTATAGTTAATCGCAAAAAAACGCAGGGACTCAGTGACACAATACTCAGCTCGGATATAAACTGAACACAAAATGGACATCAGACAGATACACGTATTTTGCAAGTGACATTTAATAACTATTCGCAATCGTAGAAATTTTCTACAGCACTTTGCCAGAATACCGAGCAGACTTCCACACCGGAGTGCGTTCATGGTCCCTGCTGTTCGGCGGTTAACCGCAGGCTCTAAGCCCCGTCTCTTTGATCATGCGTCATCACTGGCAGGCGTCTTATGAACACTGAATGACGCGATGCGCCACCTAACATGACATTTTGACCTGCGGTCGCTTCGTACCGACCGCCGGAACCGCAGCTCACCGCAGCCGTGTGACGTTATACCTTTCTCCCCATCCCCACTTTCAGTTATCCCCACTGCTGCCGACCGCCGAACCGCAGCCAACCGCAGGGTCGTGCACAGTACTCTGGTTCAATCTGTGAAAGAGATAAAGGCGCTGGGTTACCACCATCATTACGAACCAATAACGGTAACACCCATTGGCCTATATGGTCCGCCAGCAGCTATCCGTAGTTAGCGGATATCCCAAATCGGGGGCCACCCACGTGCGCACGTGCTGGCTGATCTCGATTCCGACTCATGCGAACCACCCCAGAGTCCAGACTCATGTCTGTGCCCGCTCACAAAATCTAAAATCGATTGATCCAGCAGTTTCTGAGTTCTGAGTGCGGCAGTCGCACGTGGGCGTGTGCCAACAGACACACGATTTGAGTGGAATGTTGCTAGTACCCAAGCATGTAGCCATACAGCAAATTACAGGTCAATCTGGCGGGTACTTTGACAAATATTGACCACCCAATATGAGGGCAACAATGTACACCCTTTTGCACTTGCCACGTGCCCACGCTGTTATCGTTGGGATGGAAGCCATGGGAGTGTCAAATAGTGAAAGTTAGTTCCATTTCCTATTCACACACCGGTTGTGTACCCATAGCTCGCACCATTATTGAAAACGAAGCCACTAGCCGGAGTTCCCCACGAGGGTACCCCTTCTGCACTTGCCGCGTGCTCACGTACACAAATGGAACACAAGTGATCAGTCAATATTGTGAACACACTCAACTTACCGTGAATATGGGGCTCCAGACAAGAGCGCGCAGAGTCGAGGTACTCCCGACGATAGTTGACTGCCTCGTAGTTGAGCCCCCTCAGACCGTGAAGAACGGCGGCGACTGCTGCCGAATGCAGTAGTGGTCGGTATCTGCCGTCGGCTCCACGACCGATAGACGCTCATCTTCTGGTCGGCTCAACTGTTCCTCTATCAGCTGTGGATCACCAATGCATATTTAAGAGGCATGTGACATTACCAAATGCACACCCAGTACAGATATTTGGCAGGGCAATACCGTAATAACGAAAGGTAATAACATAGTGAAATACGATAACTGAATACGGGTCTACCAGGCGCAATCTTCTTTAAATAATGCCAACTAAGCATCACTTTGAAGAAAATGTGCTCATAGTCATCACAAAAACCTGTGATTAGTGTTGGCTGGGTGCAATTTTTTTTTTGGAGACAGGTAACCGCGAATTATCTATATTTATGATATCGGTCCACAATCTTTAAAACAAAAAAAGCAAGATGCTCTTATGAACCTCAACACAATGGTGGGCCAAATCAAGATTTTGTATTGGTGTGATACCGGTTACCAAAAATACAGGGAAGTACGTTAATGATATCGAGTTAGATCTATAAGTCGCGCTTGTAAGCGATGCAGTTTGAGCGGAAGATGGCATAACAAATATATCCTTTTGTTGATTGTCCACTCATTGTGAAATGTGAGCCACTGTGTGATCGATTTGGCAACAGCTTTCATGCTCCCCCAGACACTGGAAAGTGGGATGTCAGTTTACTTACCGCCAGCGAGTGCATCAGCATGTCGATGACATCAGAAGAGGTTGATAGGAGGCGCCGCAATTCGTCGTCCACGATTGATAGCTCTTCTCGCGTTCGACGGAGACGCACGCATGAGCGCGTCACATATGGCTGTTGTTGTTGTTGTTGGTCCCTCCAGCCCCGGCTAGCGCCGAGGCGTAGCCGTACGGCTCTGGTAGGACCGGTAGCCGGCAGCTAAGGTCGCCACCACGCCGTCCCGCTTCAGGTCCTCCGGTCGTCCATATATGTTTCCCAGCGATAGGAGGCGGGTCCCGCACAGGCAGGGACACTTCAGCAGGATATGCTGAGGCGTGTCCGGCTCCTTGTCGCAGACCCGACACCGGGCCGCTGGGCACCCGGCATCGTTGCATCCCGGGCACGAGTCGGTCGAGCGGCGTCCGATGCGATGAAGGATTGTTCGGACCCGCTCCAGTGTCCGGCTCGGAGTGGGTGGATGTCCACGGTGGCCTTTCGGCTGTCGTCGCGGACCGGGCCCGGGAGGCGGTCCTTGAAGGTGCGCTGATACCAGCCGCCGGGCCACGATCGGCGGGGCGCTCTGGCGGCGGTGCGGGTGATGCTCTTGATGTCGATGAGCGACTCGGTCTGGTCCAGGGCTGAGGCCTCCTTGCGAGGGCGTCTGCCCGTTCGTTTCCCGTCAAGCCGCAGTGCGCCGGCACCCACTGCAGGTGGATGCGGTGCCCGCGGTGGGACAGCGAGCCGAGCAGCTCCCATATCTCCGCACCCATCTCCGCGGTCTGAGCCGCAGGGCCGCCCTCCAACGTGAGCAGCGCCGCCTGTGAGTCTAGGCACGCGACCACGGGGGGGGGGGGGGGGGGGGGGGGGGGGGCTCGGGGATGGCTCACAGATGGCTCGTTTCACCGGCAGTGACATCGAGCTATCCTCAGTCGACTGAATATTCCATGGAAAACAGTACTTCCCGGCGTCATTCATGGCCACCACGACACCAGTTTCGCGCCGGTACCTTTCACGCAACTTTTCAAGCTTGATATGATCTGCGTTCATTAGCCTCCTGGATGCATTCCGCATTTTGCTGACGAGCTGGCCGCGTTGGTGACGGCAGAACGTCGCGCACGCCAGCTGTCGCTTACCATCTCAACCATCTCAATGGCGTTTTCCAGGTCGGTACCATTGGCCCGTGTGTCACGGCTTGAGAGCGACATGGCCAGAACGCGCAGCTCATCTACTATTGCGTCCACCTGACTGGCTGGGATCCACGCCGTGTTTATGCAGGAGAGTTTAGCTTTGACTAGAGGATAGGGATCCCTTTCTGGGCGGCTCGCAGCCTTTTCACCAAGTCATGCATGCGCAGGTGCTAATCCTGATTGTAGCTGAGCACCATGTCAGTAATGGTGTCAACGCGCTGTGCCGACGGCATATACTTGGTGGTGTTACCAGCCCGGCTCTGGAAGGCGTTGGCGATCTCGGTGGTCTCCATGATCGACCAACCCGATTCAGGTTGCCAGCAGCCGCCGTAGGTTATCTGCAAAGCAAGGATGTAATGCAATAGCAGCCACTAACCACGACTTCCCCGAACTTTGTTTCATTTGTACGGCAAGCTAAATGGAAATAATGACCTTTTCCACAAAAAATGGAGTTAGCACTTGAAATGGGAAGAAGCACTCAACTTATAAGTAAATCTTATCACATTTGCATACAAATGCCCCTAGCCGAAGTTATTTCAAGTTAAAGTTGATAAGCGTTCTACGCTTATAACGGTCGGTACTCAGCAAGTACTTGGCAGCGAATTCAATGTCCGAGCTAAAATTAGCCTGCCTACGCATTGTTATTTATCATGAAGGTATGTCATATGTTTCCTGCACTCGATCTTTTGCGAATATATACCAAACTTTTATGAACAATCAACAAGCATTTCACAAAAGTGCATTGAAATCGGCAGTTTAGTTTGTACCCGGACGGCGACCTATTTAGTGTTCTCGACTATTTTTATATATAAAATAAATTGGGTGCTTTCCACATGAATTTTCAACATACATTCAATATACATTCAATACATTACAATGCACACATGAAACATTTATCTGAGCCGTTTTTCTGTAATTAATCAATAAACATTTAAGAAACCCATGATGCATTCGGCGGTTTAACTTGGCCCCCTACGACGACGTATTTAGTGTATGCAATTTATTGAGAGGTAATTCAACGAGAAGTATTCAACGTTGAACAGATTGAAACAAAACGCCCGATATGTCCACTCGGCCGCTGCCGGCAGAGTGGTCCAGCCTACAAACCTCCTCAAACAGGCCGGTATCGAGAACAGTACCGTCGGGGAGCTGGAGACCGCCAGTCAGCACGTGTGCCCGGATGAGTTTTAGGAGATGTGGGGTGTCAGCACCCATATGCTTCTGAAAAGTCAAAATAAGTTTAAATGGATTGGTTACAGATGATGAAATGCTGCAACAACTATATGGCATCAACATTCTAAAGGCAATTATTCTTAATCAACGGCAATAGGCATCCGCAGCAATACAAAGGTAAAGTAAAAATGGCGAAAATGAGAAAAAGAGACGCGATTTCTTCGCTCCACGAATAAACTGCAAAGAAAAGAAACGACCCGACTAAAACCTAGTGGGTAAAAGTGCAGCCCAATGAATTAAAGCACGGGTATACTATTGTTCTTTATCCGATATGAGACGAACATTGCGTCCATTCAAGGTGAGTACTAAAAATAAATCAAATTAATCGATTCGTTAGCTGTATCTGTACTAAAACACATACCTTGTTGGGTCCGCTGGGTTTGTGAAAGCGCTGGTGACTCCCAGCCCGGCCCACAGGCGCTCGTTACTGGTGGTCATGTCGCTCACAGCGGCAGTCACTCTCAGGCCGCTGGTCTACAGCCGAGAGATGATGGCTCGAAGCACACAAGGTCATGGGCCGGTCGAAATCGTACCAGATGGGCTGCTTCCACGCAGCGGTCAGACCTCGAACCATGACGAGCTGCATCTTGGATGCTTCTAGCACTACGTCACGACCCTGGTCGTAGCAAACCCTGCTGTCGAGACTGAGGTCGACGAACGCGATCACACACAACATCTCCATGTCGCTGAGATCAGTTACGGTCGCTTCAAGCACCCACATTGCGGAATCCATCATCCCTGGAACCATGTGGAAATGATGGATGGATCCACTGCGACAAGGTGCTGAAAGACGGTAAAGGGACTTTCATTGACTCCTTGACATACAAGTACGCCCGTCGCGAGAGGACGCGCAGACCCAGGGATCTTCCGATGTCCTGGTCGGACCAGCGGACACGGTTGCCCGTGGCCAGGGCCTGGCACTGGGCTTCAGTCAGAGGGCCGCGGACGGCGAGGGCACTCGCTTGCGAGGAGGCCGCCTGGAGAGCGGCAGCTGGTGCGCAGCGCCTTGTTCTGGTCCCGGAGCCTCTTCGCGCGCTGCTTAGCCCTGCTGCAGGTCTGCTGGAGCCGACGGCGGAGCACCTTCTCGGCAGCACTACTTCACTTCAGCTCGGCCTCATTTCGTGCGAGCTCTTGTGCCAAGTCGTGGATCATCTCCAGAGATGTTTAGATGACGCACAGCGCTTCAGGATTCAGGTAGGATGGGACCCTGGACCTTACAGGGAGAAAATACCAGAACGTGAATACAGGATAGGATAACGGTGCGTTGCAAGTAACAAGCTCCTACCAATGACACCGACGGACAGCATAGTACACGTCCGATTCGGAGCCATAAGCTGGCGCAATTAGTGCATCATGTTCTGTGTAAGGACGGGTGAAAATCA
Source organism: Chirona hameri (assembly GCA_036785665.1). Lineage (NCBI taxonomy): Eukaryota > Metazoa > Arthropoda > Thecostraca > Balanomorpha > Balanidae > Chirona > Chirona hameri. The sequence goes on from JAXIVJ010013638.1 coordinate 23,897, forward strand.
AACTGGTTATAAGAAACGGTGTTTTCAAGAGGAATATTGGAAAAGTAGCGAGGGTTAAAAAGCAAATTCGCGCAGCGAATACAATGGACAACATGCAATTACAAAACAATAAACATGCATGACGCACTACCTTTAGGCCATCGATGAGTGCACCTGCTCAGTCCCTTTTAAGTTTACATGCTATTTTCCATGCAACATGCCCATACCTCCTAACATAAAGCATGACTATTTACGAATTTATCCAAAATACAATGTTACATTACAATAATTGAGTACCTGCTCAAGTTAAAGGCGTTTTCCTCGCAATCGACCTGCGCGGCGTCACCGGCTCCTCCTCCTCCTCCTGCGGTTTGCGCAGCGTCACCGGCTCCTCCTCCTCCGGCGGTTTGCGCGGCGTCACCGGCTCCTCTTCCTGCGGTCTGCGCAGCGTCACCGGCTCCTCCTCCTCCGGCGGTTTGCGCGGCGTCACCTTCTCCTCCGGCGGCCTGCGCGGCATCACCGTCTCCTCCTCCGGCTGACTGCGCGGCGTCAACGGCTCCTCCTCCTCCTCCTCCTCCGGCAGGGGCAGGTCTGCTCCCGCTGTCAGGGTCTCCCTGTCGATGAGCTTGATGCAACCGGTGATCAGGCGCGCGCACTTCCGCTGTTCAACCTCCAAACGCTCCCGCACCGCTGGGGCCGCGTGGGTGAAAAATATCGCTGCGCCGTAGTCGAAGATGGAGCGGACGTAGCTCTGGTAGTCGTCGCGGAGGGTGCGGCGGTGGCTTCCGTAGCTTCTCCCCGCGATCTTCTCCTTGAGCGCCTCGATATGTGCGGCGAAGGTCAGCTGGCAGTCCAACTTCAGCCCGAGGAAGGTGGGGTTTTCTTCGTACCCGAGGGGCTGACCGCAGAAGTGGAGCACGGGCTTGACCTTGCCGCCACCCTCCTTGGGTCCAGCGTGAAGGTGGTCATCTGTGGCGAGCGTGTCGGTGCGCTCGTTAGCGCACGCGTCGGGGATCATTGCGTTTATGGAGCCATAAACGCAATGACGTCAGAGCAGCCCTGCTCTCACGTATGGCAGTGATGGCAGTACGGCTGCCGTGCTGGGTCGGGGACTTGGGCCGAGTGGGTCACATCTGGCTGCCAGCCGCCACCTATCAATGCGATGCCAGCCTCGTCAATTCGGACGACGGGCAGTCTGGCTGGGGCGGCGACACTGCGTGGACGTGGGCGTTTGTCCGAATACATCGGTTGTGTTTTCTGTTGAGTGTTACATTGCTACAAGCTATTTCGGCACCATTGAGGCAACGCACGGAACCGGTGTGCAGGGATCGCCGCTCCAGCCAGACTCGACGACCGCAGTGGTAACCGGAGCAGCATGGCATGGCTCTGGAGTTGAGCTGCGAGTCGGAGGGCGACGTCTGGGACGGCGCGTACAGCGCGCTGTCGTCGACGTGCACCTCGGACCTGGTGAGGCTGCAGCTGGACCCGCTGCTGTCGGATGAGGGAGAGGAGGACGAGCTGTGTGGTGGAGGAGAAAACGGCAGCGCGTCGCGGCGGAGGACGGGAGAAGAGGGAGAGACTAGGACCTGCGGGGATGAGGTGACACCAAGCTTCATCGGTGGGCGATTGGAGGTGGTCGGGAGGGAGAACCGAAGGTGATGAGACGATGGCCGGAGGCAGTGATAGCATGCGGTGACCAAGCGGAGCTGTGGCTCCCGCCGGAGCCGACCCGAGGCTAGGTGTGTGTGCGTGTGGGGGAGTGGAGAGTATCGCTGCCCACCTCCATGTGCGCGGTTCGGGAGGCGCCGATGGACAAACGAAGGGCGCTGAGTGAGTGTGTGTGACCGTGTACATGTGCCAGGCTACAGAGCGCCGAATGTCGGTCGGGCTGCAGGAGGAATGCATGCGTGTTTTTCTGCCGGAGGTGGTGCGCTGCGGTGGAGAACAGCAGAGCTGAGAACAGCAGAGCTGAGGACAGCAGAGCTGAGAACAGCAGAGCTGAGAACAGCAGAGCTGAGAACAGCAGAGATGAGAACAGCAGAGCTGAGAACAGCAGAGCTGAGAACAGCAGAGCTGAGAACAGCAGAGCTGAGAACAGCAGAGCTGAGAACAGCAGAGCTGAGAACAGCAGAGCTGAGAACAGCAGAGCTGAGAACAGCAGAGCTGAGAACAGCAGAGCTGAGAACAGCAGAGCTGAGAACAGCAGAGCTGAGAACAGCAGAGCTGAGAACAGCAGAGCTGAGAACAGCAGAGCTGAGAACAGCAGAGCTGAGAACAGCAGAGCTGAGAACAGCAGAGCTGAGAACAGCAGGGCTGAGAACAGCGGAGCTGAAACAGCAGGGCTGAGAACAGCGGAGCTGAGACAGCAGAGTTGGAGCTGAGACAGCTGAGTTGGAGCTGTGGAGCAGCGGAGCTGTAGTGCCGCTGTGCAGCAGCGGAGCGGTGGAGCTGTAGTGCAGCAGCGGAGCAGCGGAGCTGTAGTGCCGCTATGCAGCAGCGGAGCGGTGGAGCTGTAGTGTCGCTGGGCAGCAGCGGAGTAGCGGAGCTGTAGTGCCGCTGTGCATCAGCGGAGCGGTGGAGCTGTAGTGCCGCTGTGCAGCAGCGGATCAGCCGACGTCACGGCATCTCACCAGTGCGGGCGAGTGATGCTCGCAGCACTGGTGGTGCCGGACGTGACGCTGGGTAGCGACGTGGTGTGCTGCAGCGGAGCGCCCAACGTCACGGCATCAGACCAGTGTTCCTGCGAGTTATGCTCGCAGCACTGGTGGTGCCGGACCTGCCGCTGGGCTGCAGTGGAGCAGTCGTGCCGCCGGGTAGCAGCGGACCAGGGTTGTAGTGCCATGGATGGAGCCCTGCGGTGACAGTCCCCGGGGCTGTTGCGTTTCAGTTGTACTCGTGTGATGTGTAATCAATGATCATGATAACCAGGGAAGTGTGTAAGTACTGAGTGGCCGCGCGGGGCGGGAGGTTCTCGTCGCCGCGCCTCGGCGGTCCGGCGCCGGTGTCAGATTCTGGGAGCGGATGGGATGATCGGGTTGCGTCGGGATTAGTAATAGTAACTGACGCGGAGATTGCACGATAGATGAAGTAGGAGACATGTGAGAGTGGAAACAATGTGTGGTACCTGTAACTGGCGTAGGTTCGTTGTAAGTTTGATTTAGGGTGTGTATGTTTGCCTCATATGTGAGTGCAGTGTTGTGATTTGTGAAAATCAGGAGAATGTGTAGTAATAGTAACTGACGCGGAGTTTGCACGTAGTGATCTAGTGTGTGTGTGTATGTGTGTGTGTGTGTGTGTGTGTGTGTGTGTGTGTGTGTGTGTGTGTGTGTGTGTGTGTGTGTGTGTGTGTGTGTGTGTGTATGTGAGTGACTTATATATGACTTGCATGTGAGTGTGATTCTTGAGAATCAGGGGGAGGTTTGGCGAGCGTGTCGGTGCGCTCGTTACCGCACGCGTCGGGGGTCATTGCGTTTATGGAGCCATAAACGCAATGACGTCAGAGCAGCCCTGCTCTCACGTATGGCAGTGATGGCAGTACGGCTGCCGTGCTGGTCGGGGACCTGGGCCGAGTAGGTCACATCTGGCTGCCAGCCTCCGCCTGTCAATGCGATGACAATGCGGACGACGGGCAGTCTGGCTGGGGCGGCGACACTGCGTGGACGTGGGCGTTTGTCCGAATACGTCGGTTGTGTTTTCCGTTGAGTGTTACATTGCTACATCATCACGCACTTAGATGGACGCGGTTGGACCTTCCAAGAAGTCACCCAGCGGCTGACCTTGTCCAGTGCCGGTTGGAGATTGTCGGCGCAGTCTTGCAGAGAGCGGCCAGTCGCGAGAACGGCCACGTCATCCGCGAAGAGCGACACGACATTCTCGTCGTCCCTGAAGGTGTCGTCGATGTCGTTACAGTAGATAAGTCATAGGAGTGGGGCAAGAACACTGCCCTGCGGCATACCTTCTTGAAAGACCCGCCAGCGCGAGGTCTCCTCTCCCCACCGCACTGTGGCGCATCGGTCTCGGAGGAGGGCTCTGATCCACTTCGTGACACAGGCCGGTACACCCAGGCGTCCCATCTTAGCGTACAGCGCGTCCCGCCACACTCGATCATACGCTCGCGCGTAGTCAAGGAGGACAAGGACGGGGCGCTGCGGCTTCTTGGACTCGAAGTCGTCAAAGATGGTCTGGGTGACGCGTGCGAGTTGGTCGATGGTGGAGTGTCCTCGGCGGAACCCAGCCTGGTTCGAGTTCAGCTTGCCGGCGCTCTCGAGCCAGTACTGCAGCCGATGATGTACGAGGCGCTCCGACAGCTTGCCGATACAGCTAAGCAGGCTGATCGGACGGTAACTGCCGGTCTCGGTTGGCGGTTTCCCTTTCTTGGGAATGGCGACGGTCTCCGCTGCCCTCCACAATCATACTCTACGGCACCTCTCCCTCTCGCCAGCCCCAGTTCAGTACCGACAGGAGCTCGCGTTGTGCTGTCGGGCTGAGTTGATGGAGTAGATCGTTAGTTACGGTGTCGACACCGGGGCTGCGTCCCTTCTGCAGTTTCCTGATGGTCTGCAGGAGTTCTCTGCGGGAGAAGGGCGAGCAGATCTCGTCGCGGCGGCCGCCACAGCATGGCTGGTTCATGGCTTGTCTGGCTTCGACCTTAATGACATGGTCGGTGGTCTTGTTTTTCTGGAGGCGGGAGACCCCGCGTAGGCCTGGCAGAAGAGTTCCGCTTTCTCTCTGTCAGTGACGGCTGGTCTCGTCGGTTGCGAGGGTTGGCCCGCTACTCCAGGCCTGGCGATGGAGGTGGCCGGCCGGGCTGGTGGTCGCCGGCCGTCCATCGTCTTGATCAGGCCCCACATGTCCCCGTCTGGTCCGAGCTTGGTGACTGGCAATGAAAATGGGTACTGCCTGTGAAAAAATAGCTAGTTGCGAAATAAATAAATATTGTTTTTGCCTCGTTCGTGTTTGTTCTATTTGGTAGCATTTTGGTAATTTTGGCATTTTGGAACTTCTACCAATGTTAGGGAAAGTGGCGCGTCTGACGCTATTTTGGAGTGATTCACAACCAACGTAAGTTATAATTTTACACGCAGCGGGCGTCGCAGGCTTTGGTCTCCTGCTGCCTGCTGGATGGCAGAGGAGCGCGTGAGTGAATTTCCTTGTATAGGTACCTATGTTGTATGGAATCACTGGCCGATCCAAAGGGGGCGGCAGGGGCAAAAGCCCCCCCCCCCCCACTTCAAAGCTCGACAGGGGCGGCAATAGAAATTAGCCCCACCCCTAGAATCCGCTGAAACTGGCGATGAAAATGGATACTGCCTGCGTAAAAATAACTTCTTGCGAAATTAAAAAAAAAATTGGCCTCATTTGTGTTTCCTCTATTTGCTAGCATTTTGGTAGCAGTAGGGATAGGGAAAGTGGCGCGTCTGACGCTATTTTGGAGTGATTCACAACCAACGTAAGTTATAACTTTACACGCAGCGTCGCAGCCTTTGGTCTCCTGCTGCCTGCTCGGTGGCCGAGGAGCGCGGTAATTAATTTCCTTACATAGGTACATATGTTGTGTGGAATACGTCTACTAGTATTAAGTAGGGTAATTAGGTTCAGTTAAAAAATCCCAATGGGCTTCTTTTTGTAGCTGTGGTATTCCACGACAAATCGACCAAAACAAAGTGCAAAATGACACCGTCATGTCACCGATTATGGCCAAAATTGGTATATGGAGTAGCCTGGGGCGCTTAAGTGAGTTGTGAAAGTTGTATTGCAATGCAAGCAGTGGTTCAGGAGATATCGCCTCGGACATTTTTATAAGGTCACGGTGCAGGTCAATCTTTGTCAGCCCATATGGCGGGAAATTTATGAAGCAATATAGATGTATTATGTCATTGGAATGGCAATGAGCTGTTTTATAACATGGTGATGTTTATTTCTTTATTTTCGAAAATTTCACAATTTAGTACGTTTTCGAAATTGTACAACTTTTTGGATACCTTTTCTCAAACGTGTTTCTAGTTTTTTTGCCATGCTATTCTTACGTGTAAGAACGTGTCAATTAAGTGAGAGAGAAAAAATTGAAATTGAGGAGTATTTGCTTCCAAATATCACAATTTTTCCCATTTTACATGCTATTTTATATATAAAAAATATGCTATTCGCACTTAACTTTTGACTGAAAAAAACAGATTGGTACGATAGACGTCATTTTACTGTACTCATCAAGACGAATTGAATGCTCTGCAGCATGATCTCTGTCTGACATTTTATGACCTTGACCTTAAATTTCAAAGTTAGTATTTTTTTTTGTGTGAATATTTTTTGGATACCCAAGCCAAATGTATTTCCTATTTTGACTGTATTATTGTTAAGTGTAAAGAAGTGTCGCTCAAACAGAAAACAAAATGATGGTTATTTGTCTTCAAATATGCTAAATTGTGTCATTTCTTGTGCACTTTTTGTGAAAGATATTAGGTATTCTCCAATAACTGTTGACTGAATAAAGATAAAAAGGTAAAATGGACACCATTTTAGTATTTTCGTAAGACGCGTTGAGTGATATGCAGTATGACCTCTTTCTAACATTTGGTGACCCTTCACCTAAGGTCAATGTCAAGGTTCAAGGTTAGGTTTCCAATTGTGGCCGCATTTATGGCGATGTTATATATCTTAAAACTTGTCTTGTTGCGAGGAATTCGATTGTGCTTAAATAACGCCTAATTGGCAATGGCAACATTTAAATTCATTTTCATTTGAATGTCGAATAGTAACTTCATAACTTCCTTTTCGGTGTAAAGAAAGCCCGAAAATGTCTCAGTTTGCTTTATAATCATCAAAGATCGCGCAATTATTTGAATACCAATGAATTCCTATCTTCAAGACAAGTTCAAAGATATATAACATTGCTGTGTAGGTCAAATTTGGAAAAGTGACTTTGCTCCGTGACCTTGACCTTAGGTCAAGGTCATCAAATGTCATACAGAAATCATGCTGCACAGCATTCAACGTGTCTTGATGATACCAACAAAATGACGTTTACCGTGCCCTTCTAACTTTATTCAGTCAAAAGTATTAGCGAATAACTAATTTATATATAAAATAGCATATACAATGACAAAATTGTATATATTTGGAGGCAAATATCCATCAATTTTATGTTTGCACTTAATTGACACGTCGTAGGAACAACATTTGCTCTTTTCCAATCAAGTGGAATTTTACTATCTGCGAGTGATTTAGAAAATATTATGGCTAATGGAACCGACAACTCCCTTTCAGATTCTCTTAAAAGTCTAGCATGGATTTCATCAGGTCTTCTGCCTTGTTAGGCCTTACTTTCTTTAGATATTCTAGAACAAGTTCACTACTTATGCCACCTAGCTCTCCTATAGTCTCCTCTGTCTCTGGCTCAGGCTGAAGTGCTGCAATACTACTCTGGTCCTCGATAGTAAAGACAGATTGGAACTGATCATTAATCACTTCAACCATTTCACTGTCCTTGCTAACTAACGCATCATCTACCTTAAATGGACCTATATTTTTGGAAATTGTACTGAACTTATAAAAACTGAAGAACTTCTTACTATCTGCATTACAATGTCTAGCTAAATCAAGTTCCTTTGCCCTTTTAGCTGCTCTGACCTTTATTTCTTGCATTCTGGTAGGCATTCTGATTTATATCTAGTGAAGATCCCTTCAAAATGCCAAATGCACTTCTTTTAGCTTGTATAGCACTCCTTACTTCTGGGGTAAGCCAAACTTGTTTGCCCTTGGTTCTGTTACGTTTGTGCCTGAGGGGTATATGCCGATTCTGAATTTGGCTTAATCTAGCTTTGAAAACATTCCAGGCCTCACATGCATCTAAACCTGCCAACTCAACGTTCCATTTTATCTGTGCGAGGTCATTTCTAATGCCATCAAAATCAGCCCGGCTGAAGTTTGGAACCATAATAAGGTTATCTTTGGGCCTCATTTCTGATGAGATATTGAATTGAACCATATTGTGATCACTGGTTCCTTCGCAAATACTTATGTCACTAACTTGATCACTGTTGTCTGAGAATACAAGGTCTAGAATGGAGCAATGTCTGGTTGGCTCTGTTGCAAACTGATGCATGAAAAGCTCCTCTTCAAAGATTTGCCTATACAACCTACACTCATGTTTCCTCTGCTATACTTTCGTATCCTCTTAAGTTAAAATCTCCCATAATAAGACACTGAGCCCGAAAGTTCCTACGTATTTCCTCACAAATATCTTGGTCTGTTTCAGCTTGGGAGTTCCTTGGAAGATTCCCTGGTCTGTAAAATGCACCTATCCTCAACCTTCCTCTGTTTCCTGTACCAATTCTAATGTCGAGACAGATTGATTCTACTTCTTTTACTTTACTAGAATCATCAACTCTAGTAGTGCAATACAAGCTATTTACATATACAAACACTCTGCCCCCTGCCACGATTCTCTGCAGTATGAGAACATGTTATACCCTTGTAACTCGAAATCCTGTAGCCTATCCCTATTATACCCATCACTAACCCATGTGTCGGTTACACAAATTTTATCAGGCTTTTCAAGGGCAACATAACACTCAAACTCATCAAATTTAGACCTAATACTTTGGGCATTCAGCAACACACATGTGATCTTATACTTTGAGCTGACTCTACTAATTCTGAGGGAATTATGATCTACTGTCCTATTCTGACATGAACTTCTACCAATGCTTACTTCCTGATGCCCTGGTACTAGCATCCCCCCCTCCTACTTAGTTTCCCTGAATGATGCTTCTGTATGCATCTCCCAAGGCCTTTGCCCCTCATCCGATAAGTGAAGCCCATCCTTCATATAGTACCTACCCCACTCATAAAACTGATCCCATAAGTCTACATAACTAAGCCCCATAGCTGAACATAAGTTCTGAACTGAGCTGTTCACAGACAGAGCTCTCGAGTACCACCCCTCACTGGCTCCACAGCGAGGGAGGATGCCAGTCACAATGACTGGTTTCCTGGACTCCTTCAGCCTCTGCAGCAGGCTCCGGTACTCCGCTACTATTTTCACACTCTGCCTAGGTCCTATGTCGTTCACCCCCAGCTGTAGTATAACTGTCTCCGGGCTACTCCTACCAAGTTCTGCCTCAATGACAGGGCCCATATCAGCTACTCTTGCCCCTGGTTTGACTATACATCTGTCCCTCTTCCCACAGAATGTTCGCCTTAAGGGCCTTACCCTTGAGTCCCCAACCACTAAATGCTGAACCTCTTCCCCGTCACTTTCAGCTGCTGACTCTAACGCACTGAACCTATTTGATATTGTAACCTGCGGATGTTCCCTGGGGCTGTACTGCCTGACTATACCCTGAACTTTTGTCCATCCCTCCTGATCCCCTTCCCTCTTCCTCCTCAGATTCTGCTACCACCCTCCATTACCCAGCACCCCCTCCTCATCCTTACTGTCTGTGGCCCTAGCATTACTTTCCACAGTGTTGGGTCTCCAGAAATGTGACCCTCCAACACACTTCCAAACCCCAGCTGGACTATCCACCTTTGCCTTATCCTCCTCCCTTATGCCCCTATCAGAACTACCACTGGTCCCTTATCCTATAGGCTCCTTTTCTGACTCCTAACCCACGATCTGCGCATACGTTCCTTGGTCAGGAGCTAAACCCTCCTGCGGCTCATCTCTACACCTACACTTACTTAACTGTGCCTCAAGCTCTGCTACCCTGGCCTGGAGGGCCTCTAGCTCTGCTACCTTCACCTGCATCCTAGTCATGCTCATTTGAATACACTAGTAACTTAGGTATATAACTTAGGTACGATGCGCTTTTCTATACTTTACTAACTTAACTTATTTTTTCTTTCTTCTTCTTCTAAACCTTAACTAGATCTAAGTAAAGCTAGTGACACAAATCAGCTATGAGTGCACCTAATACTAGACACTTCACAACAAGAAGTGAGCCAAGCAAACTAACAACAGCTGTGTACAATCCTAAGCGGGAGGACACAAGCTAGAATAAACACTTAAATAAACTAAAATACTAAATACACCTTAATTATCCCTAATTTTCTATAAAAAAAATCTTCTTATCCAACCCTACAACTAATAACACAAAAATAAGACCAAGACAATTGTGGCGCACACAAGCTAGAATGAAAAGTCCATTAAAATGCAAGTAAGAGGTAACAGCTAACTATGATTGCTTAAATATAAGGTAACCGTGGGGTTGGTGTCACCGTCGCTGGCTGGCGTCACTGTCGCAGCCGGGCAATCAATAAAGGTTCAAGGTTAATATCACTGTTGTTGGTCTTGAGTCATAGGGAAGCTTTATTACATCACCAGATACGAGCGAATCTTAGGCCGCGCCGATTTAATAGCTACGAGCGGTAGGCCGAACCGATCGGAATTAAACTTAACTAACCTAATCTAACCTAACCTAACCCTGCCATTAGGTCCGATTGGGTCGGCCTACAGCTCGTAGCCATTAAGTCCGATCGGGTCGGCCTACAGCTCGTAGTCATTAAGTCTGATCGGGTCGGCCTACAGCTCGTAGCAATTAAGTCTGATCGGGTCGGCCTACAGCTCGTAGCCATTAAGTCTGATCGCGACGAAACCTACTGCTCGTAGCCATTAAGTCTGATCAGGTCCGCCCAAGATTCGCTCGTAGCAGAATCTGGTGACGTCATTAAGCTTCCCATAACTCCAGACCAACAACGGTGATAGTAACCTTGAACCTTTATTTGATTGCCCGGCCGCGACGCTGATGCCAGCCCCACCGTTACCATCACCGGTGACGCCAGCCCCACCGTTACCAAATATATACCTAAACGATCCACAAAACTAAATATCTAATACTTATGTCTAAATCTAATGTGGTTCCTAAAAAAATACACAAAACAACAGAGCTATCCAACAGCCACTTAGCTTGTCTGAAGCAGGGTTCAGATATATAGATAGACACACATACACACACTTTTACACCACTCAGTCTTACTTCGCCGAAGCAAGACTGAGCAGCCGTTAGTTAAACGGACTTGTTTATTTGAGAAGGGTGCTTTTTACAGTGAAGGGGTGCACTTTTTAGCTCAGGGGGTGCTTGGGCACCCCCAAAACCCCTAATTATCCGCCCCTGCCCCCCCCCAAACCCACCGTCCACCCCCCCCCCCATTTGTCAACACCGAGTACAACACACCGTCTTGAGTCTGTTAATAACAGCAATGTAGTAGTGCTACACAAAAATAACTTAGCTACATATAACGGTATTAGTCGGCCAATGGTGTGTCACACTTGAAGGTAACTCAAAAACGCTGCCTATGCAACCGTCCCTGACCAAAGACGCTACAGAAATGGCGGTCATGGCCAAGATAACTATAACTAACGGCAAATCACTCAAGTCTCAACACATCTAACCACGGTAGATAAAATACTCAAATGCATCCTGATCCAACCCATTCTGATTCCTCAGAATCATGAATTTACTTACGCCACTAAATTTCAGAATCATGAATTTACTTACGCCACTAAATTCACCCTTTCCGGCCTTCCAACGCTAACGAGCGCATACATTGATTAATACGAAATGATACCAAGCTTCTGATTAGTACGAAATGATACTAAACTTCGCAACGTTTAGTAATAATCCGTACTAAAAAACGTTTCCCCTCTTAGTAGCTATTGGTACTAAAAGCCTTCGAGGACGTGTTGGCCCGGCGATCTTCTAAAACTAACAGCGATTGGAAAAAGTGGCAATCAAATCGGAAGCTCATCGATGCACATCAACGGCGGCATAGTTGCGACCCTCAATTTTTGAAAATCGATTCATTAGTTTTCAACATTAGGAGTTTTGTATAATTTGTCTGTGGCTGTATATAACACTATGCTTTATATTATAATGAAAAATAAGATTTTTTCCCCAAAAAACTAACAAACAATAACACAAAACTGGCAATTAAATCGGAAGCTCATCGATGCACATCGACGGCGACCTATTTAGCGTCGGCGATTTGTTTACAAAGTCATTGTCATGCTTCTCGGCGCACTTAACCATTGTGGCGAGTTTGTTCCTGATTAGTATACCCAAGTCCCGTAGCAGTCTTTGTTAATGACGTCACTGGTGCCATTCTTATGTAGCATTGCAAAATATATCTGATTTTGAGTTGAAAGCTAATTAAAAGACTTATTCAAATTATTGTTTTTAAGTTGGGATTTTCTTGTTAATCATTATTAAATGTATTTTATCACTGTATTTCATAGTAGTTGGACACTTCAGAAACTTATGTCGTAATAATATTGTATCCAATATGCATTTCCCTCGCCTTTTGCTATTGTGGCGCAGTGCCGAGTGCTTTGCGAATACTTGCTTGCCTGGGATTCAAATAATTCCGCCCTTATTTCATTCGAGTTGGTATAGTTTGCATGTTGTTGTTATTCATGACTTATACTGATAGTCAGTCATGCATCACAGATGCTTCACGGATTGCTTCACGGATCAGTTTGATCGGAAACGTCACAGAGCCTCCAAAAATGCCGCACTCGATGTAAACAATGGTAGGAAGGACGAATTTGTCAATGACCTTCATGAAGTACACAAGGTACTTGCTTTGTATTTTTTCCAAACTTACAACTTTGAATTTGGGAATAATTTTATTTAATTCTTAAATTTAAATAAAATAATTTTAAAACCATAACGGTAAGCCTAATAAATTGTTGCTAACAAAATCGAAAGGTCATTATTTCCCTTTAAGAGTATGGACTTATATATATATATATATATAT
>JAXIVJ010013639.1:0-36631 GCA_036785665.1 Chirona hameri
TGCCGTCCGATTTCATGACTCACTCTTGAGTCGGTACCAATGGTCTGCAGAGGCATGGTGTCTGTGCCGCTTGTACCGCACTATAAAAAGCAGACGCCTTGCCGGTTGCAGGTTCTCACGCGCGGGGAGGGCCAAATCATGCGTCTGCGGGGTGCTCTGGAACGAAGTTCTGGAACTTCTGGAACGAAGTTCTGGAACTTCTGGACGAAGGGGGACGCGTCCCCCAGTTCAAACATCAGGGGAGGACGTCCCCCCCCAAGAAGGAGACTTGCTTGATTTTTTTGTGTGCATGAATTCGTTTCAATAGGATATGAAACTTTAATTTATTCTTAGCTTAAATACATGTAATCTTTTACAATATACTCCTGGAGTCCGTTATTTTTAGATACAAGATGTAGGGGTACTAATTACTTTGTAGAAATAACATTTTATATGCAGCTAAAAAGTTGGTACTACAGGATTGCTTCTGCTATGATTGGTATGTCAAGTTCATCCACTCATTCACCATGGTATTCACAAGGCCTTAGATACAATCAGCCAAGGCAAGGCGAATAGTGTGACGTCCATGGTACACCTAAGGGCGTCGCCGTGGGGGGGGAGAGGGTGGGCACCCGACCCCCCCCCCACACCCGCCTGTCGTCATACTGGGGGATATACACCCCCAGTTTTGGAGACAGAAATCCATACTGGTGTTCGGAAATGTTGCAGGTTTCATTATCATAAAAGATATTTTGAAAAGTAATCAGTGCAATGGAAGAATGGAAGGGATCAGGATAATATTTGTATTTTTCTTGAAGGAAGTTGACAGAAATTTGAATGGAATTTCAGTAGCAGAATTTTTTTCATATTATAGCGTTAAATGTGCCCTATTTGTTGTTGAGGCCACTTTGTGCTTGCTGTAAGGCAAACACCGGCGGATAGTTTTACGACTTGAAGTTTTTTGTGTGTGCAAGTTTCAGTCACTTCGACCGAATAGCTGCAAATAAATATGCTTCTGAAACCATGGCTACGGGTCGGGCCAGTCATACGCAGATTTTCCCCCTAGTTAAAGGGATTATACGTCTTTTTTTCCCAGAATATATTGAGTACATAGTAATACGGACTTATAAGGTGGAGAAGTCCCACAGGTAGCCACACTTTTCTGGAAATGACCTCTTCTGCACGTAAGGGACATTCCAAAGTGCGCGTGATGCCACCGCGTATTTTCTGCAGGACGGCTGAGCAGAGCCAAGTCATCTCTTTTATGCTAATAAAAACAACGCTACTTATGCATATTTCCGGTAAAATAAGCAATATTTGAAATAAAAAAACTTCTTTTGTTCCAACGACACAGCAGCTACCTAGTTTTCCAATAAAAATTATATATTTTTTCATGAATTTTCATGCAAAAAATTAATACGCCACCAACAAATATCAACGATTAAGGGTCGGAGATAAGAAAACTACAACAACCACCTCAACGAACTCAGTGTGTAGTAATACAAAGTCCCGTCAGTTTTGAATTGCATAATAATTTTTGTGATCCAGTGTAGGACTTGCAGATAATTCAAAACTCTAAAATTGATCTCAAAGATAAAAGTGTTGGACAGTAGTGCGATCAAGTACTCGTTATCTGATACTATCCCGAAAACGCCAAGTTTTAACGCTGATAATTGCTGAAATAATGGACTTAAATGAGCATTGAGGTCCCTGTCTATATATCTTAAACGTGTTTAAAGCTCAATACAACTGAAAAAGAGTGCATTTACTTTCCAGGACGGAAGCCCGTATAATCCCTTTAAGGAAATAATGACTTTTGAATTTGTTAGGCAACAACTTCTTTAGGCTACCGTTATGGTTTTAAAATTGAGTTTTACTTAAATTTAAGAGTTAAAAAAATTATTCCCAAATTAAAGTTGTAAGTTTGGAAAAATACAAAACATGTACCTTGTGTACTCATGAAGGTCATTGACAAACTTCGTCCTTAACCTACCATTGTTTACATCGAGTGCGGCATTTTTGTATGGCTCTGTGACTTTTCCGATCAACTGAGCGCTGCTCCGGCCTCGGACACATGCTAGTAGCGCTAGTAGACGCTTTCGTTCTCCATGGCAACCAGGCGTCAGCCAATCAAAAGCCAGAAAGGGAATACGTTCTGCTTTTCATTGGCTCACGCCTGCGTTGTCATGGAGAACGAATGCGCTACTAGCGTGCGTTCGAGCAAGCGTTCTGATCTGTGAAGCAATCCGTGATGACTCATGACTGACTATCAGTATAAGTCATGAATAACAACAACACTCGCAAACTATACCAACTCAGAATAAATAAGGGCAAAATGAATTGCAACCCCAGGCAAGCTAGTATTCGAAAAGCACTCGGCAACTGCGCCACAATAGCAAAAGGTGAGGGAAATGCATATTGGATACAATATTATTACGTCACAAGTTTCTGAAGTGTCCACTACTACTGAAATACAGTGATAAAATACCCTTTAATAATGATTAACAAGAAAATTTCAAACTTAAAAACAATCATTTGAATAAGTCTTTAATTAGCTTTCAACTCAAAATCAGATATATTATGCAATGCTACACAAGAATGGCACCAGTGCGCGTCATTAACAAAGCGGACTTGGGTAGACTTGGGTACTTACGGGACTTGGGTTACTACTAATCAGGAACAACTCGCCACAATGGTTAAGTGCGCCGAGAAGCATGACAATGACTTTGTAAACAATCGCCGACGCTAAATAGGTCGCCGTCGATGTGCATCGATGAAGTTTCGATTTAATTGCCAGATTTGTGTTATTGTTTGTTAGTTTTTTGGAAAAATTATTATTTTTCATGGCAAATATACAGCATAGTGTTATATACAGCCCACACATAAATTATACAATACTCCTAATGTGAAAACAAATGAATCGATTTTCACAAATTGAGGATCGCAACACTAACTATGCCGCCGTTGATGTGCATCGATGAGCTTTCCGGATTCTTATTGACCACTTTTCAATCGCTGTTAGTTTTAGAAGATCGCCGGGCATATAATCACAACAAGCAGAAACGCACCAATATATTTCCACTCATTGCGTAAAAAAACAATACAGGGAACAGCCCGCAGCTGATGAGGACCAAAAGTACTTGCAAGTACCGGTCGTTTAAAAGTGTGGAACGCTTATCAACTTTACCTTGAAATATCTTTCGGTAGGAAGTTTTCATGCAAAATTGTGATGAATTTACAATATATTTTGGTCTCGTCTGTCGACTTCAGCAGTGCTAACTCCATTTTTGTGGAAAAAGGTCATTATTTCCCTTTAAAGGAATAGTTCACTTCAACCAACATTAGTTTTAAACTGAGATAAGCAGTTTTGGTAGAGCCCGTGTTGGGAAACCCTATCTGCAAGTTTTCTTGACTGAAAAGACTCTCCAGCCCGAATATATTTACTTTTTTGGCGAAGGAATGCGGTGCGGCGAAAGAATGTTGTACTGGTTCTAGCCCGGGCAGAGGCTATACATCAGCCAATCAGCTTGCACGCTAGTGCTAGCAAGCGAACCGCGGCCGCCGGTTGGCACATCTCCAATGCGAGTCTATCCTTACGCGGACTACTTTCGAATCTGATTGGCTGAATCATTTTTTACATTCGAGTGACGTCAGGACTGACTCAGAGAGATTGCATATAGTTTTGATAAACAATACAAATTTACGGCCTTCTGTCCTGAACGGCGCGATATAAGGCCATTTCTGACAATATAAAAAGAAATTGTATTAAAATATTATCAAAATGGTGTTTGGTAAAAAAATTCCAAGGTGAACTATTTCCTTTACGGAAGACCTCGCTCCGCTCGGTAATCAAAGATTCAACTGGTTCTCACTCCTCAAAATGGCCGGGTCCTGACTAGGAAATGTATCCATTCAAAAGCTCTCGACTACATTATCAAATTAAATATGCTAGCCATTTCGTTCAAGTTCTGCCAAAATGCGTTCAAAATTTACAAACCGAGGTAGTTTTTCGGAAAAACTACTTCATCCATTACTCCAAGTACATGAGCTACTTCATCCGCATCCGTTTTCGGCCAGCCGTCCACACACGACTACCCCGCACAACGGTGCCGGCGGCAGTCACATGGTTCCCGGACGATCCGTCCTCCTGTCAGTTACGGGCACCCCCGGTCGGCCAGCATGCAAGAACTGTGAGATGCGCTGAGCTTATGAAGAAGATAGGAAGAAAACAAACACGCCAGTGACTTTGTATCGCACCACCGACCTCTAAATATTTATCAAACCCCCGACCCTGACCTCCCATGACCACCGAGCTAGGTCTCCCGAAGCAAAAGAGCCAGTCCAGTGGCAGCCGGAAGGGGCAGTAGTAGTAGTAGTAGTAGTAGTACTTTAATTAAAGGCCATCCACATCAACTGTAGTCTATTACGGCCCTCTCGTCAGTAAAATGGGACAATGACATGCATGTAAAACATTCACACTCGTACCGAACGCAGACATACACAGGCCAACTATGGCATGACTATACAGAAACATGCAAAGATGATGAATGCTAAAATGACACTAAAACACGTAAAACACACGGATTAAGAGCACCGAGATCACGTAGGTAAGCCTTCAGCCTTGTTCTAAAGTGCGCCTCCCGACAAGCCCCGAATGTCCGCTGGCAACCTCGTTAATCTGCTGTGGGACCCTGTACATAAATCGACGCCGCCCGCTCTGTGCGGATTAGCGGGTAACTGTAGGAGATGATCCTGTCGGGTTGAGCGGGCATGAGGCAGGATTGTCTCGTTGGCACATATCTGGCGGGCGATGCACTCAGGTTCTCTGGTACTGATTATTTCGTGAAGAAGGCATAAGGACCTGATAGTGGAAAAGTATGGGGGGATTCGAGCCAGCCTAGTGCATCTCGCACACCCAGCACATGATCACGATTTATGCTTGCCTGAGATGACCCGGGTCAGCGAAGTTCACAATCTTTTGGATAGCGACAAGATTCTTGCAAAGTGCCGTTCCCCCCCATAACTGCAGGCAGTAGCGGACGTGCGAGATGACAAGTGCGGGGACAATTTCAGGAAGGGTCCTGGGAGGAAGGTAATGACGAAGGTGGGAAAGGTCAATTAGGATACCACAACACTTACGCGAGAGGGCTCGAACATGTGCGTCCCAGGACAGATGCCGGTCAAAAATAAGACCGAGATTTTTCACTTCGTTGCTAGGCGTCAGACTGTATCACGGTAAGAGACATTGATAGTTGGGAGATTGCTCAAATTTTGCTTAGAACCGAAAACGATAGAACTAAAATTTGGAAACGTTAACTTTAAGATCCGTTCAAGTGGAAATAATCGCCGAGACACGACAGAGAGTGCTCCAGGCGAGAGACAAGGTCGGTCGGGTATCGCAGATTTTGGGCCTGAAACAATGACCTGAGTGTCGTCGGCATACTGCAGCGACTTGTGCGTCGCCGGCGTACAGACTCAGGTCATTGGCAAACGCGCAGAAGAGGTCAGGACCAAGGCTAGAGCCGGAAGACGCCCTGATTGATTGCCTGACGGGAAGAGGCACTAATACGACCATCAGAGCCAGTGATGCTAACACTCTGAGTGTGACCGCCAAGATAATTGTTTAACCAGGTTGTGTCGACGCCCAGCAACTGAAGTTTTTCTAACAATGTATCATGATTGATGACACCGAAACATTTACTCAGGTCAATCAAGCACAAGAAAGAGATATGACCTTGATCAGTGGCCGAAAGTATGCTGTCCGTGACAAATGAGAGAGCCGTCTCGGTAGAGTGCCGGGGCCGGAAGCCGTGCTGGGATGGGGATAAAAGTTTGTTGGAGTTGAGGTAATGGTATAGCTGACGCTGGACCGCGCGCTCTACTATTTTGGCAATGACTGGAAGTAGTGATATGGGTCGGTAGTTTGAAGGATTTGTAGGATCTCCGGATTTATAGATAGGATAGACGAGGGAGTGTTTCCAGGCGGCGGGGATATCATTGGATACGATGCAGGAATTGACTAGATGAAGCATGATGTGGCCGATAGAGTTGAAAGATAGCTTGAAAATCCGAATGCAAAGCCCGTCGGGACCGCGGGCAGGTGAGTTATGCATGGAGGAAATGATTTGGTGGAGGGTTCTGAGGCTGATGGGACCGAGATGGAGTGCGCATGCCCCTACTCTCGGGAGGCGAGTAGGGAGCTCCGGGGGCGGGCCTTGGGATTCGAGTTCAGCGGCGACACGAGGACCAACATTCACAAAAAAATGAGTTCATGGCATCGGGTGACACAGACGGCGTGACCTGCAGAGCACACTTCTTACTGCCTACAATGTCCCTCGCGCCGCGCCAAACCGAACCCCGCCCTCGAGCAGTGACACGTTCACCGATGTGGCGCCGCTTGTCGGACCGGAAAGCAGCACGGGCCAGCCGGTTCGCTGCCCGGTACCGGTCCGAACCGCGGCCCCATCGCCGCAGGGCCTCGGAGCGGTCGGCGAGGAGACTGCGCGTCGTGTCCGAAATCGGAGGCGCGCCGGGGTTGCGCAACGTCAGGGTCCGAACAGGAGCATGTTGATCGACAATGGGGAAGAACCGGCCTAAAAATGTTGCCCAAGCGTCGGTTACATTATCGGCTGAAAACACACTGCTCCAGTCGGTGGCAAGTAAGTCAGAATCAAACGCATGCAGGCTAAAATGTCTAAAGGAACGACATTCTATAACACGCGATTTAAAACGTGGGCGTGACAGTTCTAACATGGCTCGAGTAAAACGATGGGGGCTAAAATGACAGAATCTGGTCCCACTTTTCACTGAAAAGTCCCTGTTAGTGATTATGACGTCAAGTGAAGAACCGGTAGAATAAGTCGGAACAGTGATAAGCTGGTGGAGCGAATATTTAGCTACAAAATCGGAGATAAATCTCTTGGGCAGCGACGCATCATCAATCACCTCTGATGTACTGAATCGGCGCGATATAAGGCCATTTTTGACAATATAAAAAGAAATTGTATTAAAAAATATAATCAAATCGTGTTGGGTAAAAATTTTCCAAGGTAAACTATTTCCTTTCACGACTTGACACTCTAAAAGCGAGAATTAATGTGGTAGTTTCGCATTAAAATGCATGCATAATTTGTAATATGCAATGTATCAATCAGCACAGTATTTCTTCCAAAGGCTTTAAAGCCGGATGATGCCGTCCATAAATTCCTTCATAATGAGGATAAACAACCTTTGCGATCATTTATATTGGAATTCAGATGAGGGCAATTCATAGATATGTGCATTTCAGATAAGTGTGACCCAGAAGCTTCAAAGCATACACGATACATTAGAACATTAGGACGGGTATATTTATTTAAACAAAATAACGGACTGTCAGATGAGAGCAGTGCCAGCCATGAAGATGTCAGCTGCACGTTCAGCTGAACCGAACAACAGGAACTGGCGAGTCCGACAGATTCTGACAGAAGAATTATAAAGCGCTTATCGAGCACATTATACAAACCGGATATGAAACGTTTGACCTGTTTCAGGTGAACTTCAAAGCTCTGGACAATGTTATTATAGGGCTCACTAGTACCTATTAGCTATATCCGACCTCAAGTTACCACAAATACTTAAGTCTTTAAGACTTCCCAAGTGAATAAGAAGTTCTGACGCTTCTTAAGATATGATAAGTGCGAGTTTCGTCCTACTACTGTGATTCGACCTTGTGAGTTTCGACCTTGTGACGTAGTTCGCCCAGTCACCTCTATAATAAGCCGCCCGCCGTCCTGCCTGAGTCCCACGACCCACCCCTCCCCGCGTCAGCCGACAGCAGCACTACCAAAACGGGTCACAGCCGCCCACAGCCCGGCTCGTGACGTCACGGGAGACCAGTCACGTGGTCCGGGACCGGCGCCGGCTCCGCTCAGCTGCTGCAGAGCTCCTGCGTGGGCTATGACGATGGAGTCGATTGCTGCAACACCGTCAAAAGCTGTAAGTGGAGGTGTTGGTCGCAGTGGAGGATGCCCAAATAAGGCGGCGCGGGGGCGAGTCCTGCGTAGACACCCACACGCAGCCGCGCCGTGGCCGCGCCGCCTGCCAGCGCCTCCTACATACACGCTCACCGCGAGGAGCCGTGTAGAATCACAGCAGGCCTGAGTCGGGAACCTTCGGCACGCATTATCAGGCACTCCTTCTTGGAACAGTGCAGCCTTGGCTGTCGGTGGGATGTAGGAGGCTCGATCATCAGACAAAGCTTTTGGACGCGAATTGCACCGTCGTCTCGGCAGGTGATATGCTTGTGAGAAAAGTGTCGGAACATGTGATCAACGCCAGCATACTGAGTGCTGACCGCGAGACCGATCAGCATATCCCCATTGCCGTGCTCAAGATTCGGCCGCCACAAAATACACACGTACGCGTATTTCTGGACTATTCAGGCGTGTAAGTGGTTTGACAGTTTGACACCGAACGGTTTTTCGGAGACCTGCCCAGTGCCCAGCCAGCATTCCCGGCCACCCATCCCACTGCTCTCTGGTCCCCACCCATCGTAACACACTGACAGAGCTGGCAGGCAAACCTGCAGCCAGCTGGTTTCTGTCGACGAAACAACGTTTTTGTGGTTCCTTCGTTTTTACTCACACTTTGGCGCATCTCCCTGGCAAGGATCCAGCTTAGATTACAAATTTAAATTCCGACGGTGGGTGCATTTCGTCCTGCCACAGAACGCACCTCTCACTATCCTGCACGAACTACCCCCGACACAGGCCTGCCAGCCAACAGGCCCCTCCCTGCCACCCACACAACCATCGCCCGCCGTGGCATCGCCGCCATCGGTCCGTCGTCGAGACAATTCGCCTGCGAGCCTGTCGGGCTGCTGCCGTTCAAACAACAGTTCAGTGGCGCTGGCAGGAGACGTCAGTCAGCCCCTGCCGTGCATCTGTTGTTTGGACTCGGTTCCGGCGGCGCTCAAACGCTGCTGTACACGGAGGGGCGGGGCGGGGGAGTGCGGTCCCTCGGCACCTCCTCACAGCACCGCCTGGCGGTGACGGAAATACAGCTTCACACACTGTGCTGGGCTGGTGCAGTGACTGGTGACAGCATTTCACTTCACACTCTGTGCCGTGCTGACGGCGACACTGCTTCACTTCACACTCTGTATAGCTTGCTGACGGTGGCACTGCTTCACTTCACACTCTGTATAGCTTGCTGACGATGGCACCGCGTCGCTTCACACTGCACCCAGGAGCTGACGATGGCACCGCGTCGCTTCACACTGCATCCAGGAGCTGACGGTGACAGAGCTTCTCTCGGTCTCCTGGGAGCTCCAGAGGTATATCGGCCTCCAGGGCCAACGTTGACACGGACAGTATATCCTTCGCACGGGCCGATAGGAGTCGATATTTTACGTGGATTTCTTTTGACCAAACAACTTTTTCATTTCTGTTTTTTTGTTAGCGCACAACATGCTCAGCGATTTCGCTGGCGTTGAATGAATTAAATAAAATTCACTTGAATATTCAGACCACATGTGAGTAGGATATATTTTGCATTTTACTACAATTGTATAGGTGAGACGAAACATTGATTGACCTGCAACACATCGAAAGAAAATTTGCAATTTACTGTAATTCCAGCGATACCGAAGTTTACACGATTGACCAGGGGTCTTGAGCACAGAAACCTTTAAAATTGTTTTACTAACGCTTACTCGGCCACACTACCTTAGTGAGGTTAATTTTGGTAAACAATGAAACGAATGCAATTTGAAGATGTATGTGTGTACAAGCCTATGCCTTTAGTGCTACATATATTTAATAAATTATACAAAATATCACAATTTATGCATGAAATAAATTTGATATATAAATGTATAAGAATGTCAGTCTAACTTAGCGACGTCCTGAAGTCTAGTTTAAACGGAACGGAGCCACTGTTGCTCGGCACTGCACTGACCTGCGTCTGTCGGCCAGAGGCGGTGTCCGGTATGCAGGATGAGCTCTCCCTTCTTCGCCTCTGCTGCTGCTGTTTATGCCGGCGATGCTGTTTTCGCCGTCAAATCTATTACTAGTGCTGCAGCTGCGGCGGCCGTCGGACACGATCACAGCACCCCAGCACCACAGCACCACAGCACCCCAGTACCACAGCACCACAGCAGGGCCGTCCCCGTGTCACGCCGCGCCCCTCTCTCTGCCACTGCGAGGGAGGGAGGGAGGCGGACGCAGCGTCACGCCGTCACGGCCCGCCGCATCACCGCCACGCCCGGCACCCAGCACCCCTCCCAAACACCTGTATAGGCCTGCCGCGCTGCCAGGGGCGGTGCCAGTAGTGGCCGCGGGGAGGGACACATAGTCACCCCTCCCACCCCACCTGTATGGCCTGCCGCGCTGCCAGGGGCGGTATCAGGCGTGGCCGCGGGGGAGGGACACCTAGTCACCCCTCCCACCCCACCTGTATGGCCTGCCGCGCTGCCAGGGGCGGTGCCAGTAGTGGCCGCGGGGAGGGACACATAGTCACCCCTCCCACCCCACCTGTATGGCCTGCCGCGCTGCCAGGGGCGGTATCAGGCGTGGCCGCGGGGGAGGGACACCTAGTCACCCCTCCCACCCCACCTGTATGGCCTGCCGCGCTGCCAGGGGCGGTGCCAGTAGTGGATGCGGGGGAGGGACACCTAGTCACCCCTCCCACCCCACCTGTATGGTCTGCCGCGCTGCCAGGGGCGGTGCCAGTAGTGGCCGCGGGGGAGGGACACCTAGTCACCCCTCCCACCCCACCTGTATGGCCTGCCGCGCTGCCAGGGGCGGTGCCAGTAGTGGCCGCGGGGGAGGGACACCTAGTCACCTCTCCCACCCCACCTGTATGGCCTGCCGCGCTGCCAGGGGCGGTGCCAGTAGTGGCCGCGGGGGAGGGACACCTAGTCACCCCTCCCACCCCACCTGTATGGCCTGCCGCGCTGCCAGGGGCGGTGCCAGTAGTGGCCGCGGGGGAGGGACACCTAGTCACCCCTCCCACCCCACCTGTATGGCCTGCCGCGCTGCCAGGGGCGGTGCCAGTAGTGGCCGCGGGGGAGGGACACCTAGTCACCCCTCCCACCCCACCTGTATGGCCTGCCGCGCTGCCAGGGGCGGTGCCAGTAGTGGCCGCGGGGGAGGGACACCTAGTCACCCCTCCCACCCACCTGTATGGCCTGCCGCGCTGTATCCGTATGCCGTATCAGTAGGTAGGATGGTCTCTTCCTTATGTGTCAGGTATGCACATAAGGAAGAGACCATCCCTTTACTGACCCTGACGGTCCCCTCCGAGCCTTATCAGGTCACGATGGGTTGAAGACCAAAGGAGCATATCTCGAGTTGTTCCTGAGTTGAGTCTTTAATTGGACTCTGGTGCCGGAAAGTCTGTCACCGTGCAAATATTGTCATATGACGCTCACTATACAATTATGATTCGCGTTGATAGCACAGGCTATAACGTATAGCAAAGTCACATATCTCAATGGCCGATTCAATGTCGAGCGGTGTGTTCGTATCAGATGACATTTTACATTGACATCGTCAGGACGACGGTTAGATTTAAACGTTCGCCTATATTATTAAACTGTTCGCATATTCGAACGGCGCCCTTGCCGTCGGTTAAATGACACGCCGCTGTCATTCCGCTGACACACGTGTTGAAGGTATAGCACACACACGCGGACGGTGCGGCGCTGCTATGTACACAGCTGGCATTGCACCTGTGACATGCCCACGGCTCCCGAGTGCATGGCACGGCTTTAGGGTGGCCCAGACAACGATCAGCAATGTGTTGGCCTGGGTGACGATACAAATATTACCGACAAGGTATCAAATATATTATGAAATAAAATATATTTTCAAATATTCTGTTTTACATTCACGATGGTGTGAGAGCGAGGTATTTCGGTATGGTGTCATGTATTTTCTGATACAATTTTCGCATCACTGTCAATTCAGCATATTTGTAATGCTACCGACCGTATTTTCATAGTTTAGAAGGATGATACAGCTGATGAAGCTTTTGTTCTATGTTTCTCCGTGATTAATAATACCTGTGGACGGCGTATCGTGGGGTGTCTGAATTGGAATCCCGTAGCCGTGACGTGACGTAGCCGTGACGTAGCCGTGACGTAGCCGTGACGTAGCCGTGACGTAGCCGTGACGGGAAACATCCCATACATCGCTGAATCGGCTTTGTGATGAGGCATGTGTTTTGACCCGGATACCTGTATTGGGACGATCCCTGTATGCGTCCCAGTGGGAGCGCTGATTGTCAGTTCGCGTCCCAGTGGGAGCGCTGATTGTCAGTTCGCGTCCCAGTGGGAGCGCTGATTGCCAGTTCGCGTCCCAGTGGGAGCGCTGATTGCCAGTTCGCGTCCCAGTGGGAGCGCTGATTGTCAGTTCGCGTCCCAGTGGGAGCGCTGATTGCCAGTTCGCGTCCCAGTGGGAGCGCTGATTGTCAGTTCGCGTCCCAGTGGGAGCGCTGATTACCAGTTCGCGTCCCAGTGGGAGCGCTGATTGTCAGTTCGCGTCCCAGTGGGAGCGCTGATTGCCAGTTCGCGTCCCAGTGGGAGCGCTGATTGTCAGTTCGCGTCCCAGTGGGAGCGCTGATTGCCAGTTCGCGTCCCAGTGGGAGCGCTGATTGTCAGTTCGCGTCCCAGTGGGAGCGCTGATTGTCAGTTCGCGTCCCAGTGGGAGCGCTGATTGTCAGTTCGCGTCCCAGTGGGAGCGCTGATTGCCAGTTCGCGTCCCAGTGGGAGCGCTGATTGCCAGTTCGCGTCCCAGTGGGAGCGCTGATTGTCAGTTCGCGTGCATGGTGACGCACCGAACCTCTGACGGCGGGAAGTTTCATCGCTCATAACTACCAGTGATGCCTGCCTATGCGAAATTTCAGAGCCATCAAGGGACCAGTACTGCAGCTATACGCAAGCAGGACAAGGTACATACCTACATACATAAACACTTTGAGGACAGTTCACATGCGTTTCTTTATTTCCTCACCATTGTGTGATTTCCATTCTACCATTGTGTTCCACCATTGTGTACCCACTAGGCACTATCAAATATTCTGCTATCGCCACTGTTGCGTGCATCGCTCGACAGACAATAACAAACACGAATCTATTGTGCATCAATGTGTATGCCCTCTCTTTAGTGCTGTTTCCGAGTTGCGCTGTTGTTTCCGATTGTTTTGAAACGGCGTGGGACCATGTGGGCGTGTCGCCGTGGGACCATGGGGGCGTGTCGCTTCTCATACAATCCCGCAGCGCCCCTCCTGGCGGCAGATATACAGTAGGGTCGACAGCCGCTGCCGCCACGGTCGCTACGACCCGTCCCACTGTCAGGCTGCTTACAGTTTACACGTCAGCAACTTAATAGCGACCCAGTCTGAACTTTTATTGCTGCGTCGTTTACTCCTCCCTTGTATTGTGGAGTTCATCTAAGTGTTTTCGCCGCAAATCCGGAACTAAAAGCCTAATAAATATATTTAGCAGTCATTGAATGACAGTAATGCCATTATCGTTGTACAAACGTCTAAATAAATAAAAATAACTCAGGGCTAGCGGACAGCGTCGGATAGCCGTCTGAAGTCACTATGAAGGCGCAGCAGCGGCACGATCAGATGACTGGGATGGCGCGCCCTCGACATCACATCACGACATGTCTTCTCTGGAAGCCGTGATTCATCCACGAGCGCGACCTTTTTCGGCAGACCATGATTCACCGTCAGCTGTGCAGTATGATTATGAAATGTGCCCGTGATGCACCCGTCTCGGGATCCGCCTCAGCGCTGAAGTAAGCGGCAGCAGGTGACCGCTCGGTCACGCTCTGCGCTGGTCATGGCACGGTACATATACCTTGGCCAGGACGCGCCTGTCTAAAACGGTCACAGCACCATCAATCGGCCTCGGAGATGTTGGACATGGAAGAACCGCCGAGTTCTGCCGGGTAATGACGTTCACCCGCGAGCTGCCGAGCCAGGAAAAATGCCGTCTTTGGCCCAAAGCCACGCTGGTCGCCGTCAGATTCCGGAGTCCAAATTCTCAGTTGACGCAGTGTCGTCAGCATTTGACCAGAAAACAGCCGTAGCTCGGTGATTTAATAAATATATTCAACATTCGCATGTCATGTCCATCGCTGCACGTACTCCAAACGGGAAAAATGACAAATCAGAAATACCAATGCTGAAACGCAAGGGCGGATCCAGAGAGGGCGTCGGAGTCATGGCTCTAAAAACGACTAAAATTGGCCAAAGATTGACATATTTCCAGACTACCGGAAAATTCTTGGCGCATTTCATGGATGAAAGCCTGTTTAAAGTCTGTTCTGAATGCATAAAGAAGCCAAATTTGATGATTTTTTTCTCTCTATTTTGGGATTCAGCCCTCAAAACCCAACTTGGTTTTGACCGGTCTGTACCCGCCAGTGCTCCAGCGATCGGTAGTTACAGTTGGCGCGTCGCAGCGCTGCCGTGTGACGCAAGTGCAAGTAGCAGTCGTCGTGAGACTCAGCCGGGACAGCTGGCTCAGACTGCCGCGCTGTGTGAAGTCTGACGGTGTCCGGAGTTAGCTGTTAACAAAGGCGGGCTGACTAGGCGTCACGCGGACTCCTGCGCCTGTCGCCGACACTGGAGGCGCTCAGGCGACACGGCCGCCTTGGGTCGCCTCAGCCGGCCCCCAGACAGTCAGGGGGCCAGAGACGCCCTCTGGGAAACCCCGGGACTCGCTGTCTCCGGGGAACCAGTTGGGCTCGCGCAGGCCGCGCGAGAATCACAAGTCGGAACAAAAAGTCCGCGCTGCCTGCCGCGAGCTCAGCTTCACAGGTGGCAGCACGGTCGCGGAGAGCGGTACGGGTTTACTTGTTCATGATGGGGATGCGGGCCTCGCCGCCGAGCGCGGGCGGCAGCGGCGCCTCCACAGTGAGGACGCCGTCCTTGGAGAGGGATGACTTGATCATCTCTGGGTTGGAGCCCTGCGGCAACAGGAACTCGCGGTTGTACTCGCGGTAGACGCTCCGGCTGTCAGATTTCTCCTCGTGCTTGGCGTGGACCTGCCGACAGACAGGGGGGGGGGATCAGTCAGGTGACGAGGGAGCTTAACCGAGCAAGAGCGAGGAGTATACCTTTGAGGCTGGCTGAGATGTGGGAGCAGGATGCACCAAAAACTCTGCCCACTAATTCTCTCGAAGCAGCTGATTATTTATGCCTTGGAAGATTTACGACAGGATTTTCAGTGACACATCCAGCCCGTTACGTCAACGTAAAAACGATTCACTGATGAAATGCGGGCCTGCTGGTGGCGTCAGTCCGCCCGGCTGACCTCGCGACCGGCCGTGATCCGACTATTGGCACGGTGCTGGCCGTATTTCTGGCCGATGATCCGTGCTGGGGGTTGAACACTCCCGCCAACTGCCCCGCCCCCGCCCACTCCCGCAAATATAGCACCGCCGGCAGCGGAGCGACGGCGCGCCGAGGCCGGCTAAAAATGACCGGCGGCGCGCTGACGTGGCTTTCTGGAGCGGCTGGAGGCTTTCAGCCGCGCTGGTATCTGGAGCGGGAAGCCCCGCCCTCCCTTTCAGGAGCAGCGGAGTTCCGCCTGGAGATAAACTCCTCGAGCTTGGACTCTAGCCTGGACTCTTCTCACCAGCGTAAAATACATTGCAATGTCTTGCAGCAGCTGGGTTTTCACTGAATTCGAAGCTCATATAATATTTCGGGTCTATTTTTGGACGTTAATGAAGTTATATGTCTCAAGAGCGGACACGTTTCGAGCATAATTGCACCTAATTTGTCCGAGTCCTCCTGCTATAGAAGTGACTACTGAAGCGACAGTTATCCGGTAACACCGGCAGCCGAAGATAGAATGAACGGCGATTACACTGTTCTCTCAACAAGCGGTCTGTCTCAACAGGCAGACTAAACAGTTCTCTAACCAGGTAAGAAGTGTGAGTGCAACTCGGCAGTTATCATCGTCATCAGCAGATGGCAGCAGACCTCGTACCAGGCAGCTGGAGAGGCCCAAAGCCCGCTCAAATCTTCCTCGAACTCGAGTTTAGCACATCAGGAGAACGATCGAATGGCATGCGAAGTGAATTCCTCGCCCGGCGATACTAACTGCCAAATGCGCCTTTTTTGGACCGGGACGGTCGGCGCCGACCCACGCACCATTCCCACTCACGACGCGTCCGAGCCGGCCGCCAATGAAGGACGCCGTAATAGCGGGGCCGGGCGGCAGCCGGGCGGGGTCAGGCAAAACCGTCAGCCAACGGCCCACGCACCGACTGTGCCGGCCGACCGCGGCCCGACACATGTTACCAGGGGAGAGCACGTCCGCCAGTACTCCGCCGTCCAACCGGGCTGATGGGCTGACTGCGACTCGATCGCGACCGTCCCAGCTCCCCGTCGACTCGGCTCGAGTCTCGGCCATCGCCGCCGTCGCCGCTGCCTCGTTCGGAGCGCAGGTGTGCCGGCCGCCGGGCGGAGCCGCCCTGGCCGTCCACGCTCGCCTGCGGGCGGCTGATCTCGCCGCTGACGTCACCGGGCGGCGGCGGCGGCGGCGGCGGCGGTGGAGGTGAGGGCGTCGGCGACTAGCGCCTCACAGCCTCGCTCCTAGCGCCGCGACACAGTCTGATCGTGCGGGACTGAAGACTTACAGAGCTGTGGTGGGAGCTGTCACTTCAACTCACCACGGCGGCGAAATAAACAGCTACTCGCCGGATCAGAGTAATTTATCCCGCCGTCTGCATATCGGCGCAGTTAATTAGATCCGTTAGTTAAACACTAATGAGACAGCCGAACAGTTGGACGTGCACCGGTCGCAGCGGATCGGTTCGGCACTGAATCAAGCAGGGGTTGTGGCGAGAAAAAATAACGCTTAAAGACGTTCTAGGAAGCCTAGCATACAAACAAGGAAGTTGCTGGAAAAGTTTGTGGTGTGGGTAGAAGGGTGACCTATTTAGTCCTCGACTTATATAGCAGGCTGAACTATTTACGAGCCGGAAGCATGACATGTTTTGAAGCTTACTCACGGGACTTCGCCGAACGTGTTGGCCTGGTTAACTTTGTAGTCATGACGACCGACACATTACGATCGGGCATAAAGTCACGACTGCAGACGGCAGTATTGAACGCCCCCGTTCTGAAGGCGGAGTGCACGTTAAATTCGGCCCGACGATGATGACATGCCAAGTCCCTGAGTAAGTTATGCCCATTCCGTGGTCTAGTGATTAAGTCGGATCGCAGGTCATTACGTGCAGCGCTGCGTTGACGCAGTAAGGCGATCTGTTCGATAGAGCTGCCGGACGAGGAAGCCTATCATCGTGGCTGCTGCAAGTCGTGGCCCCAACCTCACTCAATGCTTTGTTGGTAAGGCCCGTGACGTCATCGGAACAAGTTTGGCAGGCCGTCTGCCATACCGGTCAGCAGGCTCGCAGGGAATACACAGCTGAACGCGCATTGTGTACTGAGTGGGTAGATCGACTGACGTAGATGAGGACTTTACCACATCAGGTGAAGCTAAGGATTGTTTCTTTTTGGGCGGCAGACGATCATGGGGTATTTGCACGTTTACGTGTTTATATATTAACACTATGCGAATAATAATACCACCGTTCTTCCTTCTGTTACTCACCAGGAGTTTGTTGTCGACGGTTTTGACGACAATCTCCTCGGGTTTGTACTGGCTGACGTCGAACCTCAGCTTCAGGTGTTTCTTGTCACCGTCCTGTGTGGGAGGCGAGCGAATTAGAAGAGGAAAGACGAGACAGCGATGCTCGAGTGCAACTTCCCGTCGCCCGCTATCATTGGTACGTAGTCGGTAAAGCACGCTTGATACGAGTACACTCCATAATTGAGCGATGTATACCAAGTTGGGGCCCGACACGCATCACATACGTAACAGGTGTTCGTCAACCAATTTACGCTAGGAACATTTGATTAAAAAAAGTTTTGAGCTCCATAATTAGCGAACGTATGCTGCAGACTGCAGTTGTCTTAAATTTATGTGTTCCAGTCAGCTTTCAAGATATTTAATTGAATTTAATGTATGCGATATTTCGCATTGGACGCCTGGACGGCTTAATAACGACTCTTATCTTACATATAGGATTAATATTGACACTTCCAGAAAACCAGTTTACAATATTATAAAGCAATTGATAATTCGCCTTCATGGTCAGGCTGTATATATTTTAGAGCACAAACAAGCTTAGATGCGAACATAAATTAGGCAAAACAGGCTTCGATAAAAAAGCTATTTACTTCATCGGCCAATTGTTGACTGTAATACTGGCCAGGTTACGCCAGAGAAGCTAATCGTGAGTGAAAAGCCTAGCACAGGTTCAATCTATCCATAAAGTGGACCTCTCCTTGACACTGGGGTGGGGGAGGGGAGGGGGGGGGGACACAGCATACCTCCTGGACCAGCGGCGAGTTGAGGCTCTCGATCCAGTTATGTGTGTGAGGCGCGGCACGCATGGCCAGGTCGGTGCTGCCCGTGTTTGTGTTGGTGCCCGTGTTGGTGTTGGTGCCGGAAGTCTGGTGTGAAGAGCTGGTGGTGGTGCTGGGGAGCGAAGGCAGCGTCAGTACATATACACACACACAAACACTCACACACACATACATACATACATACATACATACATACATACATACATACATACATACATACATACATACATACATACATACATACATACATACATAGATACACACATACATACATACATACATACATACATACATACATACATACATATATACATACATATAACGTTTTCAGATTTTAATCAGCAATCTATATTTGGTAAAATCGCCTCAATATATTTACATGTCCAATCCCGCCCGTATCAGTTTCCCGCACACCGCACCCGCGTGCAGGTTCCCAGCAGTGACATTGTCCGGGGTGATGGGAGTGACGTCACCGCTGCCGGGGTGTCAGTGCAGGCGGCGCGCACCATAAAAGGTGTGACGCTGCCGCCGCCGCCGCCAGGGTAGCAGCGTGGCACGAGGCGCAGGGCGGGACAGCGTGCCGTCATGACGCGTCCCGCCGGGGGAGTGTCTGCAGGTGATGTGTCCCGACTGCGGACCGTGCTGGCTCACGTGGCCGTGTGTGGACAGGTTCGCTCTCAGGCTCAGGTGGCGGCGTCAATATTGACATCTGCGGTTGAATGTTGATGTTCGGTGTGCGGTTGTGTGCTGCCGCTCGGCATTGATGCTATGCGCGGCTGGGAGAGCCAAATTAAACGGAGACACATTTGATAGGATGACCGAGACGCCATTTTTTGTATTTACTTAAGATGTTAAAGGCAAATTGTGTTCATCCTAAAGACTGATTTAAGGATGTCTGAATAGAAGATCAAAACAACGTGTCTGGGCTGGTCGGACGGAATTTTCCGGGAAGAAAGAAACGTGCTAGGAATAAGTCGCCGATGTGCAATCAAAAGTTAAGTTAATGAGCAAGCATTGAACACCATTGCAGTATAATACTTCGCTGTGCGATGCGAACACATCGACAAAGGGTAACTAAACGAACGCTAGGCGGGACAATATTCAGCCGGGGGGACGGTGACGCCTCATATCTGGACAGCTGAGCAGTTGCCAGTTTGTACAAGGGAGTGGTGCAGACAGGCATTTCATCACAACCGCTCTATCGACAACTCAGCGAAGCACAACGCAGCTTGATATAATCGGAAAGCTGCCACAGAAAACGTGACGGACGAACAGCTGAACAGACTTCGCGGGGTCCACAAATGCCAACACATTATACGGTACCCCACTGAAAAAAGTTAATGTGTTCCAGGACTTCACCTCAGACAGCTTACCCAAGGCCGGCAAAAATGCGCCGGCCACAGCACATGTTTAGCGATCCGGATAAGATAAACTGCGCTATATTTTCACATTCTGTTCGTCAACAGGTGTTGGCATTTGCCCGATGTGTGCTGAGGCCTGCTCAAGGCGCTGCGACCACCGCGGTCTCATTATAGGATAGACAGCACAGGAGGCGGTTCTTACCTGAATAACGAGTTCTGCTGTGAGCTCAGGGAAGATGGAAAACTGCAATCAGAATACAAACAGAGCCAAGCGTTAGTCCATTAGAATCTGTCAGCTTTCAGCCCCAACTTAACCACTGCAAGCTGCCTTTGTACAGAGCGGGCGTCGGCTGCGCATGAGCTCTCCAATGTTATAGCAGTCCATCTGAGTGACAAGCTGGTAAAACTAAAATGGCACGTAAAAATCTGCTTCCGCCGCGTCAGAATTACAGCCATGACAACACAGGTGAGAGCAGCGCCATATGTTAGTAGTAAGTCAACTGCAAAGTTATGTGTGCACATACACTGACTCATTGACTCGACCGACTCGCACATACATTATCTGATTGACTCGACCGACTCGTATGCACACAGTAAGTACCTGGTTCTATTAATTTAATACAAATAGGTACGTACGCACACAAAACTGTCGTAATTGCTTCAGGGTAAAGATGATGTTCATAAGATCCAGAATAATAATACATACAGGGACGAACTACCTCGTTTTGTAATGTCCATATGTTGAAACTCTACGATGTCGAGTTGTACATAGGTGCTATTCACACCACTGTCCCGGTAATTTTTAATACTGAAAAATGTACAGGGACTGTGGTGATATTACAATTTTAATACTGAAAAAGTTAATGTGTTCCAGGACTTCACCCCAGACAGTGAAGTCCTGGAACAGTACCAAGGCCGGTAAAATGCGTCGGTCACCAGGGGCTCCGTCTTTAAAATTGGTGGGGCGGGGGAGGGAATCGAAGGAAGCCAAGTGGTCGCCGTCAGCGAAAAGTTGTTGACGGGGGGGGGAGGGGCGTTAACGGAAAGTTGTTGAGCGGGGGGGGGAGGGGTGAAGAAGCGTCAGCGAAAAAAGCTGTTGAGCGGGGGTGGAGGTGGGTGGAGCGCGTCAGCGGAAGGCAAGTTGAGAACAGGGGAGAGGTACACATAATTAGTACAACTGAACACTGATTTCTAGTTGTTTGTCAGGGAAAATGGGATGGGGAATCCCCCTGAATCAGGAATGGGAGGGTTCACGTCCCCCTCCGTGGCGAAGCCCCTGCCGGCCACAACACATGTCTAGCGAACCCGCTAAGATAAACTGCGCTATATTTTCACATTCTGTTCGTCGACAGGTCCTTGCATTTGCCCGATGTGTGCTGGCCTGTTGTGCCGGTGTATCTCGATTTTCCAGGCTGACTCGGCCTTCGCCGCGGCGGGGGCTATGAGTTGGCCGGGTGCCAGTCACGTTCGACAATTATTCGACATCCACTGATGCCGGGTAAACATTCCTCCAGCTCAGACGGGACAGCGAGGCGCCACATGGGCGACAGCCAGCTGAGGAGACCGCACCAAATTAAGGCCAATGGACAGCCGAGCTGGTGTGACTGTTGGGCGTTTATAGGTACGGCGGTGAAAAATGAGATACAGGTCATTCGATACTTTGCAGCTGGAACGGACACGCAACGGTGTTTGTTTGGCGCTGACTTTTTTGTGCGGCTGGTTGAATTGACCATTAAATCGCCATTGTCACAGTTTCACGTGCCAAACTGTTACTTGTAAAACAAGGTTTGCTTCGGATTCCGAGCGAATTCCTAAAATTTGGTCCAACACCCAAATAACTATGGTTGAAAAATGAGCGACACCGTTTTGCTTTCCGTTACAATTTGAAAATACGCGTGTTGAAACATTCTTTGTTCTGCAATATCAAAGGCTTGTAGACGTTTGAGCTTAACCGTTGGAAGAAAGCATTCTACGCCGCAATCATGATATCAAAGCATCGGAAATTCAGCACACTGAATTCTGCTGGATACTGGGCATTCACATGCTGGACATGGGACAATGTATCTGCGAATGGCATTCCAGCGTCCTGACCTGAGCACCGTGACCTTCAGACCTTGCCAACCAGGTCCGTACCTGGTGGAGCACCCTCGCACCCTGCATGTTAGCTACCTACACCCGATACGTTTCCCCGCCATGGCGACAGAAACGACCTCGGGACGACCAGTGGGATGCCTGCTCGTTTTTGTGCTGGCGTGGAAGGCGCCCGGCCGGTTTGGGCAACGCACTGGCAGCCGATTGGTGCATGCTCCGAAGCAGACGCTGCTTTGGAGGTCATACCCTCTGAAGGTGAGGGTCGCAGTCGAAGCTGGGGGAGCCGCGATAGACGGAGGACGGGTTAGGTGTGCGTCGGAGATCGAGCGAACAACTCAAGCAGGACACACAGCTCGCCGCTCGGCGACAGAGAGACAGAGAGACAGACCGAGGGCCAGTCTGAGTCCGTTTCCGAGTCTGACGGTGACGGGGCGCGGTAACTGGACCGCCCTGCCGCGGCGTCGTGCCGTCCGGTGCCGTCCGGCCGCGGTGACGCCGGCCGAGTTTGCCGGGTAGCGAGAGGCCGGCCGTGCGGCACCGGTTTCAGGGAATCTCGTGTGAGCTCGGACAGTGTGAGCGGCGGCTGGCCGCGGTCAGGACGTGTCGCCAAGGTTTCGCAATCTACCCCAGGCGCTGATCTATCGGCCCGGAGAGGCCGCCGCGGCCCGGTACACCACAGTGTGGTGTGGTGGTGCGTCGCCAGATCAGGAGCGCCTCTGGAGTCGCTGCCAGTGCCCAGTGACCGGGTAGACGAACCCGGACCGGCAGGAACGGGGCGCAACCAGTGGCGGTCGTGCCTACGGTCGCAACAACGGGCGGCGAGAACCAGTTTGTGCCGAGACGTGCTGGTGCGTCCGCGTGGCCGTGTGGCTGAGAGGAGGGACACGCTCTAACAGTGGCCAGGATGGGACGGAGTGTGTCGTATAAGCGGCTTTATGCAGACGGCGAGGTAAGTGAACTGCACCAGCAGCCCTGCAGCGTATGCTCGAGGGTCGTGACTCACGTGTTTTGAAACTTGAGTACCTATAAACAGGTGATTCACGCTCTACCTCACCGTGGCGCCCCGGCGCAAGCGAGCGGGGGGACTGTCACACTAAATCTATGCCTTTGATTGTAAAATAAACAAGCCGGCACGCAAGCCTGCGTTTCACCTGCCGCCCGCCCCTGCCCGGCGCCCACGCTGGACGCGGCGTGGGCGGACTTCGGGCGGCAGTGTAGGCGGACACCATTAACTGCGCACTGCCGCAGCGCTGCCAGTAACTTTCGAAAACGTCGAGGGACCAATGATTAGCTCTGGAGAGATGTTAACTCACAATAACGGAAACCATCAGCTTCTGAATGAGAAAGTACGCTTAAATACACATATTTGTTGGGACACCGATTGTGAAACGGACGCATTGGTGCCATAGCATCGCAAATATCTTCTTAAATATTGTGAATTAGCTTTGGAAGTTTTGGAAGACTTTTGTGCGGCAAGATTATCATGAAGTGTAAAAGGTGATCTACCATTCCTTTAATTTATCCGACTGTCCTGAAATCAATCATGTATTGCTTGAATATCCACTTGAACCCCCATTACATTCGGCGACCAGAACGGTCCAAATTCAAAATCAGTTCACTTCTAGAATGCCACCGAGCACCGAGCAACTGTCGCTCGAGTCACCGGAGCCTCCCGTGACACCTTGCAAGGATGATGAATCACTTCAGGCCTGCTCCAAAGACAATGCACTCAATACTTTTTTCCGACTGGTCCGGATCTTCCCAACATAGAGCGAAAACAATGAAAGCACAGCGGAAAATTTGCCTCACGCTGCATTGCTTGCCCCTTAACCTTTGCGCATCGCGGTCAATCACTGGCGACAGGCGGCATGCGGACCGTTTACCCGTTACAAGCACATCCACTTTTTACATTGTGTTTGCCTACGAATGCGAGCACAGCGTACACCAGCACGCTGTGTCGACACAGCACGCTGGACACAGCACGCTGTGTCGACACAGCACGCTGGACACAGCACGCTGTGTCGTGTTAGCCGTTAGTTAGTATGTCACAGAGCGTAGTCGCGTCGACCCGAGCGTAACCCGAGCCTGACCCGAGCTTGCCTCTGGCGCTCACCTGGATGTGATGCTGCTCTGCTTGCGCGGCTCCTCGCGGTGAATCAGCTCCGAGCGGAAGCGGGTCATCTCGTCCTCCATCTTCCGCATCTCGGCGTCGAAGCGCTCGCGGATGTTGCTGAACTCACTGTCGATGACGCTGTGGTCGCCCATCTTGATCGGTACGTGGCGGGCCATGGCTGCTGTGACTGGCTAACTGACGGCGGGAGGGGTGCGGTGCTGCTCTCTCACACACTACAGACGCGCTGGCGGTATGTGCTCGACTCGACCTGACCGTGAGGAGTGCCGATTTAAATAGTGGCCGCCTGACGCCGTCTGCAGCGGCCGCCTCGCCGCCCAGAATGGACCGACGCTAGGTGACGTCAGGCCCACGTGCAACAGGGGCACGCGCGCGGCCCGCCGCTGCCCGCCGGCCGGGCGCCGAGCCGCCGGGGCTGTCGGGGGCGGCAGGAGAAGCCTCGAGAAGCGACAGGGCGGGCTTCGGGGGGCAGGTGACTCCAGACTAGGCGAATAGATGCCCCGCTCGCGTTCCAGATCTGAGTCGTACTACCACAGCGTCATTGAGAAGGACGCGTCAATCGGATGGCTCTGGAAACGTTTATATGTCTGCCAGCAAGAGGCTCCCCGGCAACGGCGACCATTGTAACATTACATAAACAAATATATGTGTATGCTTGCTATCGGTGTAAGCCCGCAAATCAGCCGGGAAAGTAAAACAAAAACGTTGAATCTGTAGAAGGAAGGCGTGGCGATAGTAACAGGTAAATAAATCAGGGAAGATGACATTCATTGTTCCCTCCATTCATTCTATGAACATTGGAAGTAACCTTCCAACATCACGGCTTCCCTAAGTCTGTTGAGTACGGCCAACCTGATTCCTTCGATTTCCATGTTTTAAAGCGTTAATGCATGTATATTCTACCAAGCTTATCCGTCTATCAATTTATACTGTTAATGAGATCCTACTTATTTGCTATATATTTACCTACTTGGCATTTAGGTACTCGGGATATGCTGTACACTGAGCGAATTATTATGCTCGCACAATGCTGCTATGTACCCATTCTGCACAATGAGTATAGTTGTGAGTCAGATTCTTCGATGATGGTGTCCAGTTTCCAGCCTGATTTTGTTTCCTTCCGAGGATGGTGGCAGCTAACCTTGTTTACCTTCCATTCAGCAGTGGCGACGTCAGCCGTCCCAGACTGTTTGTTTGGCACCTCCACGGGACAATCATCCATGCAAATATGTGGCCAATGCAAAGGCACCACGTTACGGACCGAGCCGCTCATTTGCCGCTCCCGGGCGGCTGGAAGCGTAAGGCCTCCATAGGGAAAACGGACTAAATTCGTAAAATAATCATGTTTACAACGTATTCTTCAGGAAATGTGACAAACGTACCCCCATGCCAGATAATACCATTGTTCAGGCATCAGCTAACCAATTCCGGTACTTTGTAACTGCTGCGGTTGGTCCGCCTTTTTGTATTATATACATAATTATTGGCCATATTTAACGTTACAAATGTCGGTAAAGGCCTACTCCCTTGATCATTTGTGGTTATTGAATGAACAACGCACAATTTAAAACAAACGTACCCCCGTTCTATATAGACAAATGTGCCGGGAATCCAATGCTAACATTTATCTGTCTGCAGCGTTGCATGGTTGTCCGCCAAATTGCATTGCATTTGCAAATTATTGCTGGCAACGACAAATAATTGGCAAATGCTTTCCATTTAGAGGTCACACATCAGATCGAGCCAACTTTTTATAGTCTGGTGTGTTACTCTAGCCCTTCTTGATGTTTCAGGCAAATATTTTGCCCAGGGGCCCTTGCAAGGTCACATGAGGTCATCCGATGTCACTCAATTTTTTGTTGTCAATAACTCTCGACAGAATGAAGATAGAGAAGTGAAACCGGCACCAATGTGTTTGTCTCGTCAAGGCACGTCTCCCAACATGCAACATGACCTACTTGGGTCATGTTACTTGGGTTATGTTACAAACCACTTGACGTTTGTTTTAAATTGTGCGTTGTTCATTCAATAACCACAAATGATCAAGGGAGTGACTTGACCTGATGTCATTTTTTTTATTTGACCTAACCTGGTCAAATTGAATTAGATTCAAAACGCCTTGCCGAGACAAACACGGTGGCGTCAAAATTATTGCCTTATCTGTATTAGGTAAACATTTGTTTGTGAAAAACAGTTTTTCCAAAAATAGCCTTTTTGACCTTTGTTGACCTCTGGAGCCTAAACTGTTGACCTGAGCTAAAATGTGAGGACACCTTATCAATTGCATTGTTCAAGAGCTTTATATTGCTTTTCCCGTTTGTTCCTGGATGTCATAGTTCCCGAGATATTTGGGGTTTTTCGAAGCGAAGTCCTAAAACTGGAAAATCTGACCTTCGATGGCCTCTGGTGACCTCAATATTGACCTAAGCCAAAACAAGTGACAGAAATAGTTTCAAAATGCTTTTTGACGAGCTTTCGAACGGTATGTCGAAACGTAAAGACAGTGTAAATGTAGGTATAGGTAATCGCGTCAACTCTGTCAGACGAAAACGTACACATTTATTTAATATTCCACTCATGATCGCCCAGGAATCCAAATTATGTTTTAATAATTTACTTTTTGCCAGTCCTATATTACACTGTCGTAGACAGTAAGAGCAAGGTATTGAAGAATCAATATTTTTGTACCATATGACAATTCATTTTCCGTGGACATCCGCTAATAACCCAGTAAAACGACGAGTTCATGCCATGGGTCCTCCAGGCCATCTTTCCCTAACGAACTGCAGCATTCAGCTGACATAATACAACAATATATAAGGAAAGAGTTATTTTCAGTAAATGGAAGCTTAACTCTTTTAGCGTTGAGAAAGAAGTCAGTTAATTGTGACGAAGCATGCATTTTTTCAAATCATATAAGCACACAACTCAAAACTTACCAGCTGAGGGCTATGTGCGGTCGCTGGGAGGATAACTTGCGACAATGAAGTCCATTTGGTATATCTCAGTTGAGGAGTTGACGTTGTCTTCACGCTCCACAAAGCCACCATAGTGAACACAAAGACTCACAGAAATTCTTGCGAATGCCTTCAATTCACAGCCAATAAGCCACAGCCAGCCAATCAAAACCAGAAATAGTTTGTACCTACTTTGCAAATTTGAGTGGTGCTCCAAAGAAGAAGAAAAAACGCGCGAATATGAATTTGTAATAAGGAATTATCCGTTTACTTGATCACCGCTGCACACTGCCCAACAACCAGGCTCAAACTGAGCAACCCGGACAAGATATTGACATAATGTTCAATATTGAATATTGACAGAATGTTGATAATTTTCGCCCACATTTCCGAGTACAGCCAAGGCAGGTCGTATTTGCATTAGTATCAAAGTTCTTAGTGCGCATGTTTACTATGTTTTCAGACAGGGGGTGCCATACCTATGTGCTATTTTATATGTGCAAACATGTTTTTCACCGTTATATTAATTGCAAAAATTGCAACAAAAGGGAAGAATATACTTTTGAGACTATTCATAACCAATTTATTCTTAAAATAATTATTTTATATGAATATTACATCTTCACAAGATTGGAATTACTTTCATCCTTAAGGTATTGTATTGTATTGTATTGTATTGTATTGAGAGACAATCCCCGATGTACTCGAGGCTATTATAGTCTCACTTTGCTCGTACACTTTGGTCGTGCACTTTGCTCGTACACGTACACTCTGTCCATAAGAGAGTACACGCAGACAGAAACACACACACACACACACACACACACACACACACACACACACACACACACGCACATACATACACACACTGAACAGACGCAACACGAGGTCTAAAAGGTTGGGTCACAATCCTACCGTGGTCACAACAAGTGATCACTCTCGGTCATGGCCCAGGTGGCTTCGTAAATGGCGGCCAAACGCAGGTATTGTAAGCTGCGATAAATCCGGTGGTAATGAGTTATACTCGCGGGGAGCACGGCAGCAGAAACGCCGTCGGCCCATCTCTGTGTGGGACATCGGTATGTACAGACTGTTGTTCTGTCTTGTACTGCGGTCACGAGTCTCCGATATGGTGGTAAGGCCGCTGGCCAATGCCTCGGGCTCGCCCAGGCGGCGTACTTTGTGAACCAGACACAGTGTGTGGTACTGTACCAGGTCGCCAGCACTGAGCCAGCCCAGACCCTCCAGCAGATCAGACACATGATCAAATTTTTTACGGCCGAAAATAATTTTTGCTGCATAGTTGATAACTTTTTGGACGCGAGCAAGGTTCTTCTGTGTACCATTACCATAGACAGATATACAGTATCGGATTTGCGAGAGAGCTAAGGCATTGACCACGGCGGAGACGACAGAAGGTGGCAGGTGACAGAAGGTGACAGAAGGTAGGATATGTTATGGCAGAGCTTAACATTTCACGTTAGACGCGCAAGCATTGTCATGCGCTTTTAAAATGGCATGTGGTGCGTGTTCCGATCAATATTGGTAAACTAGAACTAAGGGCCATGCTTTTTCTGAGGAGCTAATGTTAAAACATAAGGACAAAGCTGTCACTGCGTTCATAAATTTGACCAACTATATGTCAGGTGTTAGATTAGATTCACGAGCGCAGTGACAGCTTTTTACTTGAAGTCCGATGTTGCGATTCAGTGTTTTTCCCAAAAGCAGAGTTGGAAAATTGTGTTAAACTGTTGCATTGGTATTGAGCCGGGTTCACAGTACGCAAGTTGAAAGGAAGACTTCCTAAAAGAAACACCCGAGTCGCCTGTCTTAGAACCGGAGTTAAATACTTGGGGAAATCATTCGCATGGCAACCGAGCGAGGCTTGGTACATACATAAATATCAAAACAGGCATATTTCAGGGAAATCACTGCAGTAGGCGGCGCCTCTCTTTGCATGCCGCTTCCCACCCCTTTCCTGCACGAAGCCCGTGGGTAGACCACTGTGATACCTACGATTCCAAATATAGCGGCCCGTGCGGCAGCGTGTTACGTGAAATGCGTCACACTTCCCGTACCTTCGTGAGCTTCGACAGCTGGCGGGCGAGGGCCTGCCATAACGGAGTCAGTCTCGCCGCGGCACGCCTCGCTTCGTAAGGTCACCTGCTGCCTACGCCAGCTGAGCTGTCTGAGAGCTTAACAGGAGAGGAAGTTTCGGTCTTCCGGCAACCTTGCGTTCGCAGAAGAGGTGTTGTACAGTCCTCCGCAGCTGTGAGCAGCCCGCGAGCTGTCTGTGCTGTGTTGTTGTCATCATAGCTCTTTTGTTACCAGCTGTCGGAACTGATTTTAGATAGCCAAAGATGACGACTGTCAGGATTTAAAGGGCAGCTCGCCATTCATTCATTTGTTTGGCTCCGTTTACCTGTGTTATTTTATTGGTGGAGTACATTGCGTGGACATATAAAGCAGCCCAGAGTCAAATTGTACGGATACAGATGCAAAATATGTAGCCGCTGCAGCGACGCAGCCGACAATCTATTAAAAGTTTATTTTTTGCCAATGCGCCGTTTATTGCATGTTCCGCCGTTTGCGTATTGCGTATTATTGCTATAGACCTTTTCGTGAAACTAAGCCAGTAGACGCACTTTGGCCACCGTACATGTGCATTACATCTGATTACATTATTCGATGTATACAGACACTATTGGTGTGTGCAAATTTGTACCACCAAAATGGAATACAATTAACAACATTTTAAGGCGTGTGTTCCTGCAACTAAATAATTTTATTATTTAATATGTGTGAAGGGTATAGGCGCTATAAATTTGTTTGCAGAGTGTATCAAGCAGGGCTGCGGGGACAGAGTGATGCAGATGCAATGCACAGATGCAACAGATGCAATGCACATGTTACACATTGTGATTGAACGGATTCGACAAATGCGATTGGTGTGAAAGCAGACATCGGAGACGAGTTTTCTTTAGCTAGATGAAAGCTCAGTCGGAAGTCGACGAAAACTCTTCCGACTCCGTATCCGTTATCCGGGGTTGTGCAGTCGGACAAATTTGGCCGGAGTCAGATTCAGAGTCAGGATTTATATTTGTTTAGCCCAGAGTCGAATATTAAATCGGATTCGATGAAACCCCATCGATTCCCCGTATGGAATCACGTAAATTTACCGCCCTTTAATACCATCTCCAAATACGGTCTGCAATTCAAGGCAAACTATAACTTGTTTCTATAAGGTCATTATCACATTGTCTGTTATGGCAGTCCAGTGACGCAGTTTCTGGCTTGCTGCTGAAACTTATATGGGCGACAGACAGCCTTGCGGCACGTGCAGTTCTCCGCTCAGCCTCCAAAAGGAGCATATCTGACCGGTTCTCTGCCTTTGGTAGAATATCACTACCACAACCTTGAATCTAATGCAATGCCAATTCTGTCAAATAGCTCTGGATTTGGCCGCATGATTCACACTTTGCTCGGAGCGCGCCCGGTGCGTAGGTCGCGAAAGGGAACAGGACGGCTCAGAACCACGTCAGCCAGATATGCCGTCTGTGGCGACATGTGAGGGCGGGCAGAGCTGGGTGCCTGCCAGCCGTCTGACAGCTCTAAGTAGTGGTGAATCACCAGTCTCCAGCAATGTTCCAAATCAGGCCTGTGATGTCACCAGTCTCCAGCAATGTTCCAAATCAGGCCTGTGATGTCACCAGTCTCCAGCAATGTTCCAAATCAGGCCTGTGATGTCACCAGTCTCCAGCAATGTTCCAAATCAGGCCTGTGATGTCACCAGTCTCCAGCAATGTTCCAAATCAGGCCTGTGATGTCACCAGTCTCCAGCAATGTTCCAAATCAGGCCTGTGATGTCACCAGTCTCCAGCAATGTTCCAAATCAGGCCTGTGATGTCATCAGTCTCCAGCAATGTTCCAAATCAGGCCTGTGATGTCACCAGTCTCCAACAATGTTCCAAATCAGGCATGTGATGTCACCAGTGTCCAGCAATGTTCCAAATCAGGCCTGTGATGTCATCAGTCTCCAGCAATGTTCCAAATCAGGCCTGTGATGTCATCAGTCTCCAGCAATGTTCCAAATCAGGCCTGTGATGTCATCAGTCTCCAGCAATGTTCCAAATCAGGCCTGTGATGTCACCAGTCTCCAGCAATGTTCCAAATCAGGCCTGTGATGTCATCAGTCTCCAGCAATGTTCCAAATCAGGCCTGTGATGTCATCAGTCTCCAGCAATGTTCCAAATCAGGCCTGTGATGTCATCAGTCTCCAGCAATGTTCCAAATCAGGCCTGTGATGTCACCAGTGTCCAGCAATGTTCCAAATCAGGCCTGTGATGTCACCAGTGTCCAGCAATGTTCCAAATCAGGCCTGTGATGTCACCAGTCTCCAGCAATGTTCCAAATCAGGCCTGTGATGTCACCAGTGTCCAGCAATGTTCCAAATCAGGCCTGTGATGTCACCAGTCTCCAGCAATGTTCCAAATCAGGCCTGTGATGTCACCAGTCTCCAGCAATGTTCCAAATCAGGCCTGTGATGTCATCAGTCTCCAGCAATGTTCCAAATCAGGCCTGTGATGTCATCAGTCTCCAGCAATGTTCCAAATCAGGCCTGTGATGTCACCAGTGTCCAGCAATGTTCCAAATCAGGCCTGTGATGTCATCAGTCTCCAGCAATGTTCCAAATCAGGCCTGTGATGTCACCAGTCTCCAGCAATGTTCCAAATCAGGCCTGTGATGTCACCAGTGTCCAGCAATGTTCCAAATCAGGCCTGTGATGTCATCAGTCTCCAGCAATGTTCCAAATCAGGCCTGTGATGTCATCAGTCTCCAGCAATGTTCCAAATCAGGCCTGTGATGTCATCAGTCTCCAGCAATGTTCCAAATCAGGCCTGTGATGTCATCAGTCTCCAGCAATGTTCCAAATCAGGCCTGTGATGTCACCAGTCTCCAGCAATGTTCCAAATCAGGCCTGTGATGTCATCAGTCTCCAGCAATGTTCCAAATCAGGCCTGTGATGTCATCAGTCTCCAGCAATGT
Source organism: Chirona hameri (assembly GCA_036785665.1). Lineage (NCBI taxonomy): Eukaryota > Metazoa > Arthropoda > Thecostraca > Balanomorpha > Balanidae > Chirona > Chirona hameri. The sequence continues at coordinate 32,007 of JAXIVJ010013639.1, forward strand.
TCCAAATCAGGCCTGTGATGTCATCAGTCTCCAGCAATGTTCCAAATCAGGCCTGTGATGTCATCAGTCTCCAACAATGTTCCAAATCAGGCCCGTGATGTCATCAGTCTCCAGCAATGTTCCAAATCAGGCCTGTGATGTCATCAGTCTCCAGCAATGTTCCAAGTCAGGCCTGTGATGTCACCAGTGTCCAGCAATGTTCCAAATCAGGCCTGTGATGTCACCAGTGTCCAGCAATGTTCCAAATCAGGCCTGTGATGTCACCAGTCTCCAGCAATGTTCCAAATCAGGCCTGTGATGTCACCAGTGTCATGGATTAGTATGCGTCATCGCGGCAGCCCATAATTAACGTTCGGTTTTGGATTACAGTTACACAAATTGACAAATGTTAAGCATGCAGATTTGAATACGGCGTTAAAGCCTTGGTATTACAGAATCTTATGCATAGGTGTCGATTTATATACTTTTGGGGCGCCCTCCCAATGTTGAGTTCGCCCCCCCCCCCCCCCCAATGACGTGCTCTCGCCCCCCCCATACTTTCCGCCCTTAGATTACTTGATATATAGGTACAGGCAGGGCTGCGGAGTCGGAGTCGGAGTCGGAGTCGGAGTCGGAGTCGGAGTCGGAGTCGGAGTTGGAGTCGGAGTCCGTGTCGGTGTCGGAGTCGGTAAAATTTTGCCGACTCCAGCTGTCAGTCATGGGCAGCCTATTGGCAAAGTATTTTTCAGGTGCATTTTAGTGGATGATAAAAAAAAATGCACCTTGTAATTTGTTTCCTTCGATTCCCTTGTTATCCAGTGATTTTCAATGATGAGGTGTGTACCATCGTGGGCGAAATATAACCTAGGGAGTGTCGTAAGATCCACAATGCCACCCTAAGAAATTTAAGCAACGATCATGATATATAAATTTGTAAAAAAAACGGCTAAAAGCGACGTTTAGGTTGCTCGGGCGAGATAAACGTTGTCCCATTATTCAGCCACAGCGTTTAATTATTCTTAACCCATTTGTGACCAATATTTCCATTTGAGAACATTACCTTTTGCTCGAAACTTTCGCTCTCTTGCACTCTTGTTCAGAAACTATTGATCCGGGAGCATTGTGCTTCTGGGAACTGGTAAAATACATCCTAAACTCAAATCTAGCAATCATTATATTAAAGCTATTTTGAAATTACAATTGCTAAAGTCGTTACAATCCTTACCAAAAAGTTATATCTCCTCATATGCTCGGTCACAAATGGGTTAATGTTCATCTGTAATCTGGATGGTAGGATTGTCACAAGCATAAGCGTCGCCACGAGAGTGGGGCAGTGGGTTAACTAACTTGCCCCTCCTTCAACCTCCGCCTGGCGACTGAGATCGATACAGATCCGAGGAAATGCTATAGTTAAAATTGAGGAAGTTGATGAAGTCAACATTTAGCCCCGACGTCAAATATATTACTTAGAAAAAAATATAGTTTAAATTATTCTTAGTAAATAACAGCTTTTCTTAGTTAACGTCTGCCAGACAGATTTGCCCCACCCAACCTAAAAATCCTGGTGACGCCGATGGTCACAAGACCTGACAAATTATATTTTTTAGGGCTTCCGGAATTATAAAATCGAAAGTTGTGGCCAGACAATGTCTATCCATTTAATTTGACTACTATATTTTCAATAATGAGCTCCAACCTTGAAACGGCATGTTTTGCTGCGAGTGTGTTCCTTGTGAAGTCCTTGAACTCCTTGTGCCTGTTGATAATAGCTTCAGCGGAGTCGGAGTCGGAGTCGAAGTCGGAGTCGGGTTTCGGAGTCGGAGTCGGAGTCGAAGTCGGAGTCGACTGCGGGGGGTCGGAGTCGGAGTCGGAGTGACCTGAAAAACCGATCGACTCCGCAGCCCTGGGTACAGGCATAAGTGTCGATATATATATTTTTGGAGTGGCCCTCGCCCCCCCCATGTTGAGTTCGGCCTCAAAAGGTGCTCTCGCCCCCCCCCCCAATTTGTTCTGGCCACTGGCGTATCCAAGGAGCCCGAAAGGCCAGCCGCCCAAATCGCCTGAAGTCGGCCCAAAAATGTCGCATTTCCTAATTTAAATGCAAATCTACGCAATTTTTACGAAGATAATTTTGTTTTAAATCACCTATTCATGCATGAAAAAGCGAAATCCGATTTTGTTTTAGAATTGTGTGACTTTGGGCTTTGGCCCCTCCAAAGCAGCTTCTTTGCTGTTTCTGGCATAACCAAAACGATTATTCACGCCGAAGCGTAGAACCTTTGCCAAGCCTGGGAGGGCCCCATGCCGACCTGATATGGCCGTTTACCACTTTGAGAGGACCCTCAATCGACATAAAAGGACGCCTTTCCGGCCTGAGAGCTTTAAGTCGGTAAGAGAGGAACAATGAACATCCGCTTCTTTGAGAGGATCATCGATCGACCTGAGAGGGTCATCGTCCGGTCTGAGGCCCCTTGCCAGGTGTGGAAAGGCTTTGCCTATATGCTAGTCTGAGAGGGTCCTTACGAGGCCTGAGAGAAGGAGTCTGAGAGGGCCTTCGCAATACCTGAGCATTCCCTAGGCTTATCCACAAGGGCCATTTGTCAGTCCCGAGAGGTCCCTGTGCCAGTTTGAGATTCTGAGATTATCGACCATTCTGAAAGCCATTGGTCGGGCGGAGGCTCGGCCAAAACTTTGGTTTGAGGCGCCGTCCGACACAAGGCCAAAACTCGTGTGGCTTTATATTTAACTGATAACAGTACGTTAAGAACTGATTTAAAACAAGCTTGCTGTACCTGCTCCTTACATTTTCTTTTACAATCATGAGATGTGTTTTTTTTGACCGATTGCAGTCGTTTTGGCAAAACCGTGGCGCTGATATAGCCCACTGGGACCCGTCCCTGTTCGCCCCCACCCCCCAATCATTTTGAAAAATCGACACCCGCTGATCTTATGGCTATTGGAGTGAACATAGAGAAAGTCGGGAAAACACCTGACAGAAACAATTAACAGGGGATCGCGTAAAGGCACGTCGTAAACGTGTCTTCACGTTTGGCTCTGATTGCCAGATGCTGAAAGTGACGTACCATGTGGCCGCTATGAATCAGTTATTATGTAAATATTAAATGAAGCATGTGTGCATGTTACTATATCGAGTTTTTGTGACAGCTCCCAATAAATTCTGAATGAGGCTAACACAGTTATGATGTGTAATTAAATATATTAACATTTTTTTGTCTCCTCTTTGGTATGGCGTCATCACCTGGTTTTACAAACAGCCAATCTGTCGAACTCCAGGCAGAATCACTGAACATATCACAAACAAAAATATACAAATATCTGTGAAGATCTGTTGATTTCTGCAGCACAGCCGCACCTCTTGGATTTTTGATCACCGCACCTCTGTTATCATTGACGACCTATCGAAACTCCTCCTCCTGAATGTCCAGATGGCATCGGACGGTCCGACGTCCGCCGGTCAGGCCACCCAGTGACGTCATATAAGTGTGGGCAGCGCCCGGCGGACCGCGCCCCCCGGTCCGGTCCGGCCGGCCGCCGCGCGCGCCACCGGCCTTATTTAGACGGGCGTTTTTACGCTGTTTTCGGCCGCGGCCTGATGACGTGACGGTGACGTAGCGGGGACGAGCTGCGGCTCGGCAGATGGCTTGGCCGGCAGCCGGGCCGGGCGGCGGCACAAACACTGTCAACTGGAAAAAACGTGCCCGGCATTAATCAGACGGGGTCAATCGGGCCCGGCCCAGCGGCGCGCGTGCGGCCCGGACCGCGGCCGGCGCGGCGGCACCAGTGTTCGTGCAGGGACAGGTGCCGCCCAGTGGCGGTGATAGCTCACCTCTGCCCAGCTGCGGTGGCCGCAGCTGTGATCAAACGCAGCTGTAAATCACTACCGATCCATCAGTTCAGACTTCATCAGGGTTAAAGAACGAAACGGTTGCAGAGCTCACGCAATCTACAAACTGCTGCATTGGTTCCTGGAAATCGATAATGCCTAGATTGATCATTATTAGATTGCAAAGTATTCGACTTCCCCTTAAAGGGACTATCCCACCTTAACATTATATTTGAGTTGAGAGAGCCATTTTGATGGCTTGGCATCAGGCACGTAGCCAGGATTTCGTCAAGAGGGGGGGGGGGGGGGGGGGGTGGCGCCTCGAACGGGCCCCCTCCATGGGTGGAGCTTCCCAGAAAAAGTTGGTGGGGCAAAATGTCATATTGGCCGGATGTTTTCCATTATTGAGGTGAAAAATTGCCATATTAATGCCAGGAAACCTTCAAATCTGACAGAAGTTGGTGGGGGCAGTCGCCTCACCATGTGCATAGGAAACTCCACCCGTGGCCCCTTCCCGAGCGTTGAAAGGGCTCCCTTCCCAAGCGTTGAAAGGGCCAAACAAAACGGATGAAAAGGCACATTACAAGGATGGAAAATGCAGTATGGACAGGTATGGCATGGGCCATATTAACTTTTAGGAGCTGGAGTTAGCAAACTGCCATATCAAGTTTGGAACCAGCGACACCAATTTGGAATCAGATATATCAACTAGGAATATTTTTAAAATCAAGAACTGGAACTCTTATACAAATTGCGCCGCGGAGCGGCGATACAATTTTGAGTCTTATGCCCTGGATATGCT
>JAXIVJ010013640.1:0-32500 GCA_036785665.1 Chirona hameri
CCCTGCTGACCTGCTGACCTGTTGACCTGCTGACCTGCTGACCTGCCGCTGTTCCTGCAGGGTAATCGGCCGCTGGCGGCTGGGGTGCTGCAGCCGACAGCGCTGGTGACGCACTGGCAGGGTGCACCGGGACTGGCACCCGGTCCCTGGCCCACCGTCACTGTCGGTATCCACCTGCGCATCGCCGACAAATACTACCGCGGCACCCAGCCTGCTCATGGGGCACCCAGACCTCCACTGAGCACCCAGCCTGCCCATGGGGCACCCAGACCTCCACTGAGCGCCCAGCCTGCCCAGGGGCACCCATACCTTCACTGAGCACCCAGCCTGTCCAGGGGCACCCATACCTCCACTGAGCACCCAGCCTGCCCATGGGGCACCCAGACCTCCACTGAGCACCCAACCTGCCCAGGGGCACCCAGACCTCCACTGAGCACCCAGCCTGTCCAGCAGACATCCAGACCTCCACTGAGCACCCAGTCTGCCCATGGGGCACCCAGACCTCCACTGAGCACCCCGCCTGCCCAGGGGCACCCAGACCTCCACTGAGCACCCAGCCTGTACCGGGGCACCCAGACCTCCACTGAGCACCCAGCCTGTCCAGCAGACATCCACTGAGCACCCATCCTCTCCAGCAGACCTCCACTGAGCACCCAGCCTGCCCATGGGGCACCTAGACCTCCACTGATCACCCAGCCTGCCCATGGGGCACCCATACCTCCACTGAGCACCCAACCTGCCCAGGGGCACCCAGACATCCACTGAGCACCCAGCTTGTCCAGCAGACATCCAGACCTCCACTGAGCCCCCAGTCTACCCATGGGGCACCCAGACCTCCACTGAGCACCCCGCCTGCCCAGGGGCACCCAAACCTCCACTGAGCACCCAGCCTGCCCAGGGGCACCCAGACCTCCACTGAGCACCCAGCCTGTCCAGGGCACCCAGACCTCCACTGAGCACCCAGCGTGCCCATGGGGCACCCAGACCTCCACTGAGCACCCAGCCTGCACATGGGGTACCCAGACCTCCACTGAGCACCCAGCCTGTCCAGCAGACATCCAGACCTCCACTGAGCACCCAGCCTGTCCAGCAGACATCCACTGAGCACCCATCCTCTCCAGCAGACCTCCACTGAGCACCCAGCCTGCCCAGCAGACATCCACTGAACACCCAGCCTGCCCAGGGGCACCTAGACCTCCACTGAGCGCCCAGCCTGCCCATGGGGCACCCAGACCTCCACTGAGCACCCAGCCTGCCCATGGGGCACCCAGATCTCCACTGAGCACCCATCCTCTCCAGCAGACCTCCACTGAGCACCCAGCCTGTCCAGCATACCTCCTCTGAGCACCCAGCCTGCCCAGCATACCTCCACTGAGCACCCAGCCTGCCCAGCAGACCTCCACTGAGCACCCAGCCTGCCCAGCAGACCTCCACTGGGTACCCAGCCTGCCCAGCAGACCTCCACTGAGTACACAGCCTGTCCAACAGACCTCCACTGAGCACCTACCAGACCTGGCACCACAGAACTTTGTGACAAGGAGCATTTTCTGAACGCTTCAGTAGAGGGAAGGTATTACTTGAATACGGCAAAACTCCGACTCCGGAAGTTCGACGGCATAAATTAGATTGGTAAAATATGAACTGTGCATGAAAGTGATCATACCGTTTTTAGCGCTAGGAAATATTACTTATTGTACTTTACATAGTAAATGGTTCGCGTAGTAGAGTAAGAGGGAATGATCTTCAAAGAACCCTGACAAATATGTATGAGCACAGTGACAAAGCATGTCGTTGGATGCAATGGATAAGGGGCACCGTGAGTGTGGAATGGTAGCCGTCGTATATTACATTCTATGTTGAATGACGTTTCGAACGTAGTGTTCTGATTTCGACACTGCTGGTTCTTTAACACGGTTGATGTATCGGTGGTTTTCAGAGCCGTCTTTGTTGTGCCATTTGGGCTAATATATGCTGATTGCTGAATGCCAACACATACCCCACTTTTGTTGGAATGTCGTGAAGATGCTGCTGGTGACATCTGCCTTCCCTTATTTGGGAAGTGTTTAAAAACGACACGGGACGAATGGGGATGTGTAAAGTCAAGGTATTTGGGGAATGGCGCGGCAACGTAGGTACGATCGAATATTGGAAAACATACATTTAGACGTTACGAGATGCAATATCAGTCCTTTACCGGGTGACCGAGTCGTATATTTGGCATTCCTTTCTCGGAATGTTTGAATAATTAACAGAAAACAGGATAGGTGGTGACTTATGATGCTACTCGCCTGCTTCTGCACTTGGTGGTGCTATTCATGCTAATGATTGTCCGCCCCCGCCCCTTTGTCCGCCCCTGTAGCTCAGTTGGGAGAGCGCCGGACTTCTGACCTCACCCGGTAGTGGCAGTCCGGGTTCGGGTCGCTTCGGCTCGGCGCTCGCTATTTGCTCCTGACTGGGATGGCCTGTGACCGGTGGCAGCGGTCGCACTCAAGGTCAGGTGACGTCAGTGAGCGGGGCGGACCGTGTCCCAGGTATGTCGGGCACGTAAAACTTTCGTTTTTAAAATTCTGCCGGACGCCAGGAATTGCTTGATCGGGTGGTGGGGTCAGGGCCTGCGCAACAAGCTATGCTTAGCGCGGGGCCTGACCTCGGTAATCCATCCATTCAAAAACATTCTGACTAAATTTATTATAAAAACAAAATGATCCAGGCTTAAGGCGGCCGCACACTACGCATTCGGCGCCCCATATCATTGCGACATTCCGCCTCGGAAAATCGAATCGAAAATCGAAAATGAATATCGTCCTTGATCCGGCGGATTCGGCGCTGTCTTCTCGCGAGATTCCGCCCCCGCCGACCTACAGCATGTCGCAACCTGTGTCTACAGCCTGTCACAAGGTAAATTAATGATGGCCATTTTTCGACGAAGATGTAAGTTTAGAACCACGAAACTTTTATATAATACATTTAACAGCGGCAAGAGCATGCTGTGCAAAATTTGTACCTCTGTCTTGCATAGATTCGCCGCTGTTAGCCTGACCAATTTTGTTGTCCGCGGCTCCGCGACGTTCAGTCGCGGAAAAAGCTCGTTCGAATCAGCTTTTTTCCGCCGGTCCGCAGATGGCCGGCGACGACATTCGTCCGCGATTTTTGACGTTTCGGCTGACGCGAAGGCGGAAAGTCGCTAAAGATGCGCGGAAAGTCGTGGCGATATCGCGACCTCCGCGCGCCGAATGGCCTAGTGAGCGGCCGCCTTTACGGGCGCGCCGACTGTGTTGTTATTTCGTGTCCATAATGAAAGCAAATAATTATGGAAGAAGCGAAGGGTGATCGAATGCTATTGTCGAAGAGCATCCTAAGGGCTCGTCCGGCGTGGCACCACCAGACACACGGTAGCGTTGCCAAGAAGAGAGTGTGTGTATTACTGCCTTTGAACGTAGGGTGAGCGAGTTTATATATGCCATAAAAGAGGACGCAGGACCGGTTACCTCGGGCGGGTCCCGTGAGCCCGCCGCACGCACAATGGCTCGTTGCGTAGCGGCGAGACGGGATTATCCATCTGGGTCGCGTTTGCGTCTGCAGGCGCTTGCAGACCGACCCGCTGCTGAACCGGTCCGAAGAGATGGTATCGCGTCCATTGTCCACGCCACACTATGCGTACATATGTAAACACGAATACGCACACTTGTGAGCTCTCAGTAGAAAATCGTCCGTGGGAAAATTGGATGACTTTTGAAGCGTCTACCAATGTATTGCTTGGCGTGTAAACCTTTTGAAGCGTCTACCAATGTATTGCTTGGCGTGTAAACCTTTTGAAGCGTCTATCAATGTATTGCTTGGCGTGTTACTATGATTAGTGCTATAAGTTTTTAAAGTTATGAGCAGTTCGCTATAATTGATGACTCTTTTGAGCGGGCAGTGATGATGATGACTGGGGTTTTAGGGCGCACCGACTGCTTGTGATCACTTGGCGACCATCTTTTGAGCGCAGTGACAAAGTGTAGTTACTACTACATCATTATCTTTCTGTGATATACATGTCGGTCATTTCGTATCCTCGCATTTTGCGTATAAGTATGAACTTGATTGCAAAATATTCGTTTTCCCAGGAACCAATGTATTATTTCGAAAGTGACGAGTTCTCAGCTCGTGCACATGAACACTCGCAAACACGAACTGTAGACGGAGTGCACATGAACACTCGTAAACACGAACTGTAGACGGAGTGGACCTGAACACTCGTAAACACCAACTGCAGACGGAGTGGACCTGAACACTCGTAAACACCAACTGTAGACGGAGTGCACATGAACACTCGTAAACACGAACTGTAGACGGAGTGGACATGAACACTCGTAAACACGAACTGTAGACGGAGTGGACATGAACACTCGTAAACAAGAACTGTATACGGAGTGGACATGAACACTCGTAAACACCAACTGCAGACGGAGTGGACATGAACACTCGTAAACACGAACTGTAGACGGAGTGGACATGAACACTCGTAAACACCAACTGTAGACGGAGGTGGACATGAACACTCGTAAACACCAACTGTAGACGGAGTGGACATGAACACTCGTAAACACCAACTGTAGACTGAGTTGAATGCTTATTGAAACCACTAGAACTGTCGTAGAATCATATGTAAATATATAAATCACACTTCTGTTAGCACAGGAAATATGGTGGTTCAGTAGACGTATCGTACTGTGAAAATATGCGGATCACCTTATATTTTCCAAGTTAAGAATCGAAATTTGTGTTTGGAATCTCATTGATGCGTTATCTTGAAATCGTTAACATTCAAGAGAACAACTGCGTATAGGTAGCTGTCGTATAGGACTGAAAACAATCAAGGATAGTGTTCACTTGGGCACATTAAATACTTATAATGATATACTTAATGCGATTGATTTCCGACCTTAAATAAACATAAAGTGACATAAAATTAGCACATGATTTTCACGACACGATAAGCTATCATTGGGCATGGTGACATGAATCAGTTTATGTTCCCTTTCAAGTCCTTAATACCAGTGGTCATGGAAACGCGTGTCTTAATAAGTTGTTAGTTTCTATAATCGAGTCACAAAACAAAGTTTTGTCGGGGAAATTTCTCATTTCCCTCCCCATCAGATAAAGTATGCCAGCTGGGTTGGGCACATCGGTTGTTTTATGATCCTAAAGTTAGGATGATGTTAAGAACAGTACGTGGCTGCACATATTTGTATTCACATCAACATACACTCCACTATTAAGCGTGGCTATTACGTGTCATAAGTCGGTTAAATACAACAGTAGGGAAGTTACAATTGTCACGATGGGAAACCAAGCAGACTATCACGCAGACGTACACACAAACAGCACACACACACACACGCACACGCACACGCACACGCACACGCACACGCACACGCACACGCACACGCACACGCACACGCACACGCACACGCACACGCACACGCACACGCACACGCACACGCACACGCACACGCACACGCACACGCACACGCACACGCACACGCACACGCACACGCACACACACACACACACACACACACACACACACACACACACACACACACACACACACACACACACACACACACACACACACACATACAATTTCAACAAGGATATGAATGATGAATGCACCAGTAAATGGTTTCATCTTAGCTTTATAAGCTCACCATCGTTGACCCCCATGAACAAATGTGCCTTGTTTCGCGCTCTTACCGACCGGTGCAGTTATGACTAGACTTGCGGTTGCGGCCGAGTTGCGGTCGTTGTAGCCCAGGTTCCAAATTGTACAACTAGACTCATAAATACCAAATGTAATTCAAATTTCTTTGGCATAGCCATGTAGATTACCGGTTCTAATCCCAAGTTGCGGCAAATGTGAACCCAATATTGATATAATTATGGCATGGAAATGGAAATATTACAACAATGCTCCAATCATTTTTAGCACTAAGAACATTATGGGATACCGCACACATTTGTTTCGAGCTGGTCACCACATAACAAGATCATATAAAATGCGATATGAATGCAAAGGCTACGCCCGAAAGAAGGCCAGAAATTCCTCCGATTCGTTGTGCAGATGAAACATTGCACCCATTTCCGGTGCAGCAGAAGACGCACTCGAATTTCGACCGCGAGGTGTCGCACCGGTCGAGTCCGAGCACTGAGGTGGCGCCACCGTCGAGGAAGCACTTTCCCAGCGTGCAGTTCTTGATGATCCTCATGTGACCACCATCTGCCGACATTGGGGACACGTGTCTTTAACGCTAGAGCAACTGTTGTGCATATATGTAGCTATCGAGGGAAAGTTTATACGGCAGGGTGCTGTTTCATAAACAGATGAAGGAACACCAAATTAATCGTACGCTTATCCCGCCACTGGCTGTTGGATTAAGCGCGCTATTCACTTGGCGCCGACAATTATGTTTCCGAAGTGGTGTTTTTCCAGACGGACACACAAGAGCTGAATATATTTTAACAATTTCAGTGTATAATCGATAAGTGCCATCACTCATAATAACATCGCAATAACCAATACAGGTAATCCCCTAATTAGCTGCGCACCTGCGAACGTCCGTGAAAAGCGATATAATAACGATAACTGAACCATATTCCACAGGCACGACGGTTACTCAGTGAAGGTTTGTTCATGACATGTTTCGCGACACACCTTCACCAGGTAACTTGCAGCACGCGCTTGGTGTGGCCCCCTTCCGTCATATCCATTAATTCACTCGAACTGTGCAGTTGTCTATCACCTAATTGCACAAAGTGGGATCTCCTGTGGGATCCGCTTTAAACAAATTATGACGAACTATTCAAGTCGGCAATGGTTTGAGGGTTTCCTTGGTATACCACGAATTTTGCATACCCCTACAAATAGAAGTCTGACGGACTTAGCCCACCCCGGGTGGGCCACCAAGACAACTTCTGAGTCTGACGGACTTAACTCACCCTGGGTGGGCCACCTAAGACAACTTCTGAGTCTGACGGACTTAACCCACCCCGGGTGGGCCACCTAAGACAACTTTTGAGTCTGGCGGACTTACCCCCCCCCCCCCCCGGTGGGCCACCTAAGACAACTTCGACACCTGGTGGTAAGTGGGGTCAATCTATCAAGGCTATCTGTCCGCCCGAATCTCAGATGTTAATTTTAGGTCGTGGATTTTTTTTAAATATTGGAACTAAACCATGAGTGGAGCCAAGCCTGAGGTACCCCTATTTCTGGTTGCACATCTCGGTATGATGAAAAATATTGAAATTAAGGTAGTTTTTCATATACATATTCCTCGGATAGTAAATCACGATGACCGGTGGCAGTCAGCGTTCAATAGTACATATGATAATAACTGTATACACTACATATGTACCGAACTGTAACAAACAACTGGTAACAGTGCAAACGGTTTAGAAGCAGCAAGAGGCAGAACGACTTTTCCGCGCATAAATGGTCCCTGTGGATCTGGAGGAGCCTGGGGCGAGATGGCTTGGGGAGATGATCCTGGTCTGGTCCCACTATTAGGCTCTTCGGTCCAGCAAGTTGGGCACCACTGGAGCAGCTTCCGGGAGCCGATGTCCGCGTCTTTGCGTTCACGTCACCTTTTTTCGGAACTCGGCAGACTAGCTAAACATGTAGCCCGCTTGAAAGTTAATATTGTATGAAGGGAGTGGGCCCTGGGACTAGCAATTATGTACCGCTAAGAAGAGCCTCTGCCAGACACTTAATTAATTCATTTTCTCATTTTTAAATTTTTGTTTATAAGGAATTGCGCCTGTCAGGTTTTTCAATGTGGATAGCTGGAATTTGACTGCTGCAAAGACAATTTTTACAACTGTACGTCCGACCGTTGGGGGGGGGGGGAAATCATAGTTTCAGGACCTTTAAGGGGTCATGGCCCCTTGCCCCGCCCGGATCCGCCCCTGATTGTGCGCACTTGGCGGATCTAGGGTTCGAGAATGGGGGGGGGGGGGAGGGGCTAAAATTTCGCTCGGCTACATCAGCGAAAAGCTGTTGACCGGGAGTGGAGTCGGGGCGTCAGCGCGAAAAGAGGGGGGAGTTTTTTCTCTCCTAATTATCACTTCTTACAGCCAATGCTGGAAGACGCAGGGCGGGGGCATCCTTGTATTAAATGCCCGCCATGTTCCTGTGGGGAGGAATTTTCCCCTAATCCCCCTGGATCCGCCAGTGGTAAAAACCAGACAAACCCAATTTTACCTCTTCTGTCGCTTTCAAACATGTGTGTAGCTGAGTTCATGCTGATTCTGATCTTGATCATTGAGTGCTTTCGAATTCCGCCTTGCGCGTCCCGCTGCGATCATTGGTTCTGAAGATACCAGGGGGGGGGGGCTAAAAAAGCACACCCCTCCCCCCCCCCCGCCAGTGAGTCGTGTTACAGAATATACCCCAGTGACTGCCGGGTAAGGGTCATTCCACGTCAAATCGCACAACAAATTCCCCGACCCCTTTCGATTTCAATACAATTTGGGACACATGTAGTACCCAATGAACAATCGTCGTGCACAAACTTTTAGCTTCATTCGACCTCTGAGGTCAGAGTTACGAGTCATCTTAGGTTGCACGTTTTTGCCGGCATTGTATCATTCAAATGTGCATATATTGGCAAAAAATTGTTCTAGGAAGGTGCGGTTGCCACCATATATGATCGGACTATGTATTACACCCGATGTACTTCCATGACCTAAATTTGACCTTTGACCTCACGAGGTCAAAGTCAGCAATTACAGTTTTTTCTTATGTTTGCCTGCCCCAAAATGCACCAAACTTTAACAAGAGAGTGGTTACATCATCGTCTCAAAGCATGTGCAAAGGAATGACGGACACTTACAAACTTTTAAGATATGGGTATTTTAGTATAACAATGTCGCGCCGGTTGAACGTGCCCTGTGGCTATATTCTATAAATTGATTATCTCTCAACAAGGATTACAAATACATGTTCCCCCATTGCGCCTGGTAACAAAATAGGTACACACGTCACCAGTGGTGTCCACAACGTAACTGCACAGTTTCAAGACGACATGCCCCGACTGGACATCATCTGACGCACCGCGGGCGGCGCGACATCGCGCCGACGCGACATAGTTATACTAAAATACCCATATCTTAAAAAGCGTTTAAGTGATCGCCATTCTGTTACACATGCTTTGAGACAATGATGAAATCACGCTCGTGTTAAATTTTGGTGAATTCCGGGGCAGGCAAACACAGTTATAACTCGAAATTTTGAATTTGCCCTAGCCAGGTCAAAGGTCATATGAAGGTCATGTGAAATCATGGAGGTACATAGCCATGTACATTCATTTTCCTATCCAATGGCGGCAACCGCAACTTCCTAGAACAATTTTTCACCAATATATGCACTTTTGAATGATGCAATGCCGGCAAAAACGTGCAACCTAAGATGACCCGTAACTCTGACCTCAGAGGTCGAATGGAGCTACACGTTTGTGCATGATTATTGTTCATTGGTTACTACACGTGCCCCAAATTTCATCGAAATCGAAAGGGGTCCGGTTCAAAACTGCCCATTCATATGCGCTCTGACGTGGAATGACCCATAAAGTCAGTCAACACTCAAGATATTTCTTTGAAATTCGGTTTGGGCATCGTCCATACTCAGGGGCGGATCCAGGGGGGGGGGCTAAAGGGGCCATGCCTCCCCCCATAGGTCCCGATACTATGTTTTGTCCCCTCAAACGGTCGGACGTACAGTCGTAAAAATTGCCTTTGCTGCGGTCCAAATCCAGCTATTCACAGTTAAACACTTGCAAATTTCGCGCCGCTTCGCGGCATGACACAATACGCAATTCCCTATACAAATTTGATTCGAGTTAGTGGCTTAATTGATTCGAGTTAGGGGGAGAGAGGGGGGGGGGGGCATTTTAACCCCCCACCAGGGCAAAGTTGTCTCCGAGACCCACCGGGGCGCGAGTTAATGTCGATGCGACGGGTGTACCAATTATTTGTTAAAGGGAAATATTCACCTTTTGATTTTTTCGCAACAATTTCTTAGGCTTATGGTGTAACAATGATATGATCTAAATTTCAGAATGAAATACAATTATTCACTAATTCAAAGTTGGAAGTTTGGACAAATTAAAAAGCAAGTATATATACTTCTTTTGGAGTTCATGATCGGTGCTTTTCCTCCACTAGCGAAACGCGACATATCTGGCGCTTTTGTATCAATCTGTTCAACGTTGAATACCTATCGCTTCTCAACAAATCGCATACACTAAATAGGTCGCCGTCCGGGGCCAAGCTAAACTGCCGATTTTAATGCACTGTTGTCAAATGCTTGTTGATTGTTCATAAAAGTTTGGCACATATTCGCACAAGATAAGAGTGCAGGAAACATATTGCATACATTCATGATAGATAGCAATGCGTAGGGAGGTTAATTTACTGAATTCGTTTCCGAGTACATACTGACAGACTGGTTATTGATTCAACACTGATTGAATCGATTGGAATCGCTCAATCAAAATTCATTGAATCAAAACATAATTGATTCACCACCAGATCCTTTGATTCATGAATCGTGATTGAATCAAAACCCGCATCAAATCAAGGCTGATTGAATCAAAAGATTTAACGATTCAAGTACACTGGTAAATTGTGCAAATACATGCAGTCCCAGTGGCTAGATTAATTTATACTGACATACTATTGCTGTAACAATGTTTTAATGATTATATATATATGTATGTTTCCATTTGTATTGATTCAAAGCCTATTTTAACATGTTAACTGGGGGGGGGGAGAATGCTCCCCCCCCCCAGTGAGCCGTTTTGCCCCCCCCCCCCCAGTCAAGAAATGTTGCCCACCCTGATTGCAGTATTTCCATGTCATTTTTTTTTCGCTTGATAGGTATTCAATTAAAAAAAAAATATGTTTACCTGGTGATAAATGTATACAAATCCAATGCAAATGTCATGATATTCCTAAGTTTTAGTATTTCCCAGCCAAAATAAGTATCTTTACATTATTTCCGGAATATCTTTAATTTCAATATCCTTTGAACAATTGCTCATTGGCGGCAGAGTGGGGGAGATCGGGGGTTGTTGGATCGGGAACGTCGCCACACAATTCGGAGTGGGTGGGGGCAACTGCTGAGCCGATTGTGTTCAATTTTGGAGTGTGGTTACTGGTTAGGGATCTCTCAGGCGCCACATTCCCACAAGTCAGGGGTGGGTGCTTCTGCACGTGCGCACCACGTATTTGTATATCAGAAACTAATTCCCTGATCGAGTTAAAATTCACCATACATTTCCTTTGCGTTCGCTCGTTCATCGCCAACTACGGCGCCTTACTGGTTCGGAAGAAAAAAGTTATGGAAGACAAATGACGAATGACCTCAGGGTGAATAGATTTTACCTCGTGGAGGTCACAGGATACAAATACCACATTAATTTTTGCATTGGCGGATCCAGAACGGGTGGTGGGGGGGGGGGGGGGATTCCAAAAAGTCTCACACAATTATGAAAACGCATCGGATTTGGCTTGCTTATGCATTGATAGCTGATTTAACCCGCGCCGTGCCGGGGGGGGGGGGGGGGGGCGTTTAGACGTCCCCTCCTCCCTCAGGTTTTTCAAGGATAGCGGAAAAGCGGCGGCACGCAGCGCCACCATTCTTAGGATAGCTGTTTGGGCATCCATTGTCCACATTATGTTACAAAAAATACCTCGGGTCTTCTCAGGTCAGGTCACCAGACCAGGTCACGTGACCCCAGCTCCAAAAAAAGCTTGTGGTCACACCATAGCCACAGTTTTTGGCCGATCGACATCGTACTCACAGGATTTCATAAGGTCCTAGGTACCTACAATTCGTGTATCTCGGATGTTTGATATCAGTGACCTAAGGTCGGGTCAATTTCGTGACCTACCCATTATAAGTCAATGTGGAAATATTCAAATGCTTCCTATTCTGAGGATACGCACGATATCAGCCCAATTCCTTCTAGGTCATGTTATCATAGGACATTCTTGAATACCCAGGTGCAATTTGTGTTCAGTGATCCCTACAGGGTCAGCCGAGGTCATCCGAGGTCACCAACACTGTGTTGTCAATAACTCTTGACAAAACAAAGATATAGAAGTGAAACTGCCACCAATGTGTTTGTCATACCCACATATTGTCATTGACATAATGGGGTAGTTCATTTCCGAACAGGTATGCTAAAAACGGCGGCGCGCAGCGTCGCGATTTTTGCGCTATCCGCGAAAAACCGGAGGTGTGGGTGGACCCCCCCCCCCCCTCCCCGTCTAGGGCGCGTGTTAAACTTAACTTTCCTTAGTAAAAGTTGCTGAGATTTTCTTCTATATCAATAAATGTGTCAATCTTGCGCCGATTTCAGGCGGTTTGGGGGGGGGGGGGCAATTACCCATTTTGCCCAACCCTAGATCCGCCACTGGATCTTTGCAAAAGATACAAAGATCCAGTGCAAAGGATGCGGGGCTCTGGTGAAAATTGGGCAAATATAGCCATTTCCTGTGGATTTATACGCATTTTCATGTTTCCTCAAAGATTTATAATTGGGAGGTCACAAAATAGACTTCACCTTAGGTCACCGATATAAAAATCATCCGAAATAGCAGAATTGTAGGTGTTTATGACCTGATTAAATCCTGTGAGTATCTAACTGATCGGTCAAACAATGTGCTGCGGCGGCACGACCTCACATTTTTTTTGGAGGTGGGATCACTAGACTTGACTTAGTGACGTGACCTGAGGAGACCCGAGGTAAACACAAAATAACAGAATTTTGGAAATTGATAAGCAAGCAGTTGTATCAAAAATGGCGGCGCGAAATGGCGTCGTTTTCCGCTATTTCCAAAAAACAACTAAGGGAGGATGGCATCCGCCTCCACTGGCGGATCC
This sequence comes from Chirona hameri, assembly GCA_036785665.1. Classification (NCBI taxonomy): domain Eukaryota; kingdom Metazoa; phylum Arthropoda; class Thecostraca; order Balanomorpha; family Balanidae; genus Chirona; species Chirona hameri. The sequence continues at coordinate 12,932 of JAXIVJ010013640.1, forward strand.
AGGGGGCGGACATCAGGGGCAAATGCCACCCCCCACCCCCTCACAAGAATATGGGGGGGGGGGGGGGCATGCAATACAAGTACCCCCCCATGCGCGTTCCCTGCAGCTAACGTGCAAAAACAATGAGCTTAGGAGAAAACTTCATGAAAACGGAAGTTTTTTCTTCTCAAGTGCTTGAATTTGAAGTTTGTATGTATCCCTTGTTTTCAATGATAGACAAAACAGCGCACCTGATGCAATTCATGCAGCCCCGGTGACACGCGCCCCGCTGGGAGGGGGAGGGGGGGGGGGCAGAATCTGCCCCTCCCGGATTTTCTCAATAACTTTAAAACTGTGATAGATACCAGTAAGGCGCCGTAGTCGGCGATGAACGAGCGAGCGAGAAGGAAATGTATGGTGAATTTCAACTCGATAGGGCAAGTAGTTTCTGAGATACAAAAAAAGGTGCGCACGTGCAGAGTTCGTACCCCTGACTTGTGGGAAATTGGCGGCTGGAGGTCCCTAACCATACACCAAATTTGTACAAAATCGGCTCAGCCGTTCCTGAGCTATACAATAGGGGTGTGCACCTGCGCACGTGCAGAGACACCCCACCCATGACTTGTGGGAAGGCGGCGGCGGAGGGTCCCTAACCACACACCAAATTTGAACACAATCGGCTCAGCCGTTCCTGAGATATATAATAGGGGTGTGTACGTGCGCACGTGCAGAGAGGCACTCCACCCATCACTTGTGCGAAGGCGGCAGCTGAGAGGTCCCTAATCACACACCAAATTTGAACACAATCGGCCCAGCCGTTGCGGAGTTTTTGCGAGAAAACAATTTTCAACACGCCTCACGCGGCACGCGCCACGTGCAGTGGTAGTAACCGACATAAGTCGGCACCGATCTCAAACAGGTTTGGTTGGATGGGGCTACTCAGCAAAGAAACCCGCTTGTCAATCGGACGTGCGGTTGCAGAGATATTAGCTTCTCAAAAGCGTCGCCACGGGCCGGGCCGCTCATATTCAGATTTGTCCCATATACCACGGAAGGACGAGCGAGCGCTTCGCGCTCGCTCGTAATCAACATGAAACTTTCAGTACCTTATACTGCATCAATTCTACGTCTTCTCACTAAATTTCAATGCAATTTATGTAATATTTTGGGAGAAAATAACGTTTTAATGACGTCATGCCATGCCATTTTTGGTGGAAAAACAATACATGTTAGAAAAATCGTAAAGATAGAGTTTCAAAAAAAATTGCAAATAAAAAAGGCAAAAGAAAGGAAATGAGATTTTCTTCCAAATGGCTGTCTCTGATTTTTTTTTACCCCCAAATATTTTTTTTCTCGGAAAAATGTCCACAAAATCAATTTTTGTGAATTCGAAAAGTGAAGTTTTTAAGCTCGAATGCCAAAATAAGGTGACCGGCCCAAATCCGGAGGAAAAAATGGGGGTACCTTTTTGCCACAAAAAGGTGTCCCCAAAAATGGGTGTACCTTTTTGCCCCCAGTGTTTTCCCTTAAAATAGGCCCTGTATTGATTTTACATCAATTCACCTAATATATTCAAATGTTGAATCAAACGAGAATCGATTATTTTTTTTTTTTTTTTAATCGGAAGGAATCAATTCTCAAAATTGTATCCGTGAATCGAACGGTGATTGAATCATTCAAATTCCAAAATGAATCATGATTGAATCGTTCCAAATTTTGTAAAATCAATAACCAGTCTGCTTACTGAGTACCGGCCGTTATAAGCGGGGATAGCTTATCAACTATAACTTGACATATATACGGTAGGAATGTTTATATGCAAAATGTGATCAATTTACAATATATTTTGACCTCTTCTATCGATTTCAAGTATTAACTCCATTTTTGTGGAAAAGGGTGAATATTTCCCTTTAAAGGGAAATAATGACCTTTTGATTTTGTTAGCAACAATTTCTTAGGCTACCGTTATGGTTTTAAAATTATTTTATTTAAATTTAAGAATTAAATAAAATAATTCCCAAATTCAAAGTTGTAAGTTTGGAAAAAATACCAAACAAGTACCCTGTGCACTTCATGAAGGTCATTGACAAATTCGTCCTTCCCTACCATTGTTTACATCGAGTGCGGCATTTTTGGAGGCTCTGTGACGTTTCCGATCAAACTGAGCGCTGCTCGGACACACGCTAGTAGCGCTAGTAGCGCTTTCGTTCTCCATGGCACCCAGGCGTCAGCCAATCAAAAGCCAGAAATGGAATACGTTCTGGCTTTGCATTGGCTCACGCCTGGTTGCCATGGAGAACGAAAGCGCTACTAGCGCTACTAGCGTGCGTTCGAGCAGCGCTCTGATCCGTGAAGCAATCCGTGAAGCATCCGTGATGCATGACTGACTATCAGTATAAGTCATGAATAACAATAACATGCAAATTATACCAACTCGAATAAAATAAGGGCGGAATGAATTGAACCCCAGGCAAGCTAGTATTCGCAAAGCACTCGGCACTGCGCCACAATAGCAAAAGGTGAGGGAAATGCATATTGGATACAATATTATTACGTCACAAGTTTCTGAAGTGTCAACTACTATGCAATACAGTGATAAAATACCTTTAATAATTATTAACAAGAAAATTCAAACTTAAAAACAATAATTTGAATCAGTCTTTAATTAGCTTTTAACTCAAAATCAGATGTATTTTGCAATGCTACACAAGAATGGCACCAGTGACGTCATTCACAAACCCTGCTACGGGACTTGGGTATACTAATCAGGAACAACTCGCCGCAATGGTTAAGTGCGCCGAGAAGCATGACAATGACTTTGTAAACAAATCGCCGACGCTAAATAGGTCGCGGTCGATGTGCATCGATGAGCTTCCGATTTAATTGCCAGTTTTGTGTTATTGTTTGTTAGTTTTTTTGGGGAAATTGTTATTTTTCATGATGATATAAAGCATAGCAAGCATACAGCCACAGACAAATTATACAATACTCCTAATGTTGAAAACAAATGAATTGATTTTCAAAAATTGAGGGTCGCAACCACTAACTATGCCGCCGTTGATGTGCATCGATGAGCTTCCGATTTTATTGCCACTTTTTCCAATCGCTGTTAGTTTTGGAAGATCGCCGGGCATATAATAACAACAAGCAGAACGCACAATATATTTTCCACTCCATTGCGTAAAAAAACAATACGGGAAAAGCCCGCAGTTTGATGAGGACCAAAAGTACTTGCAAGTACCGGTCGTTAAAAGTGTAGAACGCTTATCAACTTTAACTTGAAATATCTTTCGGTAGGAAAGTTTTCATGCAAAATGTGATGAATTTACAATATATTTTGGTCTCGTCTGGCGATTTCAAGTGCTAACTGCATTTTTGTTGAAAAAGGTCATTATTTCCCTTTAAGTTTCCAGTTCAACTTCGTCTAACCATGTTCACGTAGGCGACACCTATCGAGCATCGTATTTGGTAATGGGCAGTGTTCAGTTGCAGATCTCATACCTCGTCTGCGGAGCGTGGTGCTGCAGCGGTCGTATGCCTGGCCAGTCGGGCACGGCCGCGGCTTGTCGCACTCACTGTTGTCAGTCACGTTACACTGGTAACAAGCCAGGGGTCCATCGGAGGAGACAGCAGTGCCATCTATTGACAGATCAGACAGTCACGTTACACTGGTAACAAGCCAGGGGTCCATCGGAGGAGACAGCAGTGCCATCTATTGACAGATCAGACAGTCACGTTGCACTGGTAACAAGCCAGGGGTCCATCGGAGGAGACAGCAGTGCCATCTATTGACAGATCAGACAGTCACGTTACACTGGTAACAAGCCAGGGGTCCATCGGAGGAGACAGCAGTGCCATCTATCGACTGATCAGACAGTCACGTTACACTGGTAACAAGCCAGGGGTCCATCGGAGGAGACAGCAGTGCCATCTATCGACAGATCAGACAGTCACGTTACACTGGTAACAAGCCAGGGGTCCATCGGAGGAGACAGCAGTGCCATCTATCGACAGATCAGACAGTCACGTTACACTGGTAACAAGCCAGGGGTCCATCGGAGGAGACAGCAGTACCATCTATTGACAGATCAGACAGTCACGTTACACTGGTAACAAGCCAGGGGTCCATCGGAGGAGACAACAGTGCCATCTATCGACAGATCAGACAGTCACGTTACACTGGTAACAAGCCAGGGGTCCATCGGAGGAGACAGCAGTGCCATCTATTGACAGATCAGACAGTCACGTTACACTGGTAACAAGCCAGGGGTCCATCGGAGGAGACAACAGTGCCATCTATCGACAGATCAGACAGTCACGTTACACTGGTAACAAGCCAGGGGTCCATCGGAGGAGACAGCAGTGCCATCTATTGACAGATCAGACAGTCACGTTACACTGGTAACAAGCCAGGGGTCCATCGGAGGAGACAGCAGTGCCATCTATTGACAGATCAGACAGTCACGTTACACTGGTAACAAGCCAGGGGTCCATCGGAGGAGACAGCAGTGCCATCTATTGACAGATCAGACAGTCACGTTACACTGGTAACAAGCCAGGGGTCCATCGGAGGAGACAGCAGTGCCATCTATTGACAGATCAGACAGTCACGTTACACTGGTAACAAGCCAGGGGTCCATCGGAGGAGACAGCAGTACCATCTATTGACAGATCAGAGAGTCACGTTACACTGGTAACAAGCCAGGGGTCCATCGGAGGAGACAACAGTGCCATCTATCGACAGATCAGACAGTCGCGTTACACTGGTAACACGCCAGGGGTCCATCGGAGGAGACAGCAGTGCCATCTATTGACAGATCAGACAGTCACGTTACACTGGTAACAAGCCAGGGGTCCATCGGAGGAGACAGCAGTGCCATCTATTGACAGATCAGACAGTCACGTTACACTGGTAACAAGCCAGGGGTCCATCGGAGGAGACAGCAGTGTCATCTATTGACAGATCAGACAGTCACGTTACACTGGTAACAAGCCAGGGGTCCATCGGAGGAGACAGCAGTGCCATCTATTGACAGATCAGACAGTCACGTTACACTGGTAACAAGCCAGGGGTCCATCGGAGGAGACAGCAGTACCATCTATTGACAGATCAGACAATCACGTTACACTGGTAACAAGCCAGGGGTCCATCGGAGGAGACAACAGTGCCATCTATCGACAGATCAGACAGTCACGTTACACTGGTAACAAGCCAGGGGTCCATCGGAGGAGACAGCAGTGCCATCTATCGACTGATCAGACAGTCACATGACACTGGTAACAGGCCAGTGACACTACTAACAGGTAGCGGAATGACTGGTAGACTGGTAATATTACGCTGATAACAGGCAGGTGGGATCGAAGGGACCCGCATCGGGAGCATGGCCCCCCAACAGACTAAAATAGACAGCTATATGGTAATATTACGCTGATAACAGGCAGGTGGGATCGAAGGGACCCGCATCGGGAGCATGGCCCCCCAACAGACTAAAATAGACAGCTATATGGTAATATTACGCTGATAACAGGCAAGTGGGATCGAAGGGACCCGCATCGGGAGCATGGCCCCCCAAAAGACTAAAATAGACAGCTATATGGTAATATTACGCTGATAACAGGCAGGTGGGATCGAAGGGACTCGCATCGGGAGCATGGCCCCCCAAAAGACTAAAATAGACAGCTATATGGTAATATTACGCTGATAACAGGCAGGTGGGATCGAAGGGACCCGCATCGGGAGCATGGCCCCCCAACAGACTAAAATAGACAGCTATATGGTAATATTACGCTGATAACAGGCAGGTGGGATCGAAGGGACCCGCATCGGGATGATGCCCCCCCCCAAAAAGACTAAAATAGACAGCTACATGGTAATATTACGCTGATAACAGGCAGGTGGGATCGAAGGGACCCGCATCGGGATGATGCCCCCCCCCCAACAAAAACAAACTAAAATAGACAGCTATATGGTAATATTACGCTGATAACAGGCAGGTGGGATCGAAGGGACCCGCATCGGGAGCATGGCCCCCCAAAAGACTAAAATAGACAGCTATATGGTAATATTACGCTGATAACAGGCAGGTGGGATCGAAGGGACCCGCATCGGGAGCATGGCCTCCCAACAGACTAAAATAGACAGCTATATGGTAATATTACGCTGATAACAGGCAGGTGGGATCGAAGGGACCCGCATCGGGAGCATGGCCCCCCAAAAGACTAAAATAGACAGCTATATGGTAATATTACGCTGATAACAGGCAGGTGGGATCGAAGGGACCCGCACCGGGATGATGCCCCCCCCCCAAAAAAAAAAAAAAATTGACAGCTATATGGTAATATTACGCTGATAACAGGCAGGTGGGATCGAAGGGACCCGCATCGGGATCATGGCCCCCCCCCCCAAGACTAAAGTAGACAGCTATATGGTATTATTACGCTGATAATAGGCAGGTGGGATCGAAGGGACCCGCATCGGGAGCATGGCCTCCCAATAGACTAAAATAGACAGCTATATGGTAATATTACGCTGATAACAGGCAGGTGGGATCGAAGGGACCCGCATCGGGAGCATGGCCCCCCAAAAGACTAAAATAGACAGCTATATGGTAATATTACGCTGATAACAGGCAGGTGGGATCGAAGGGACCCGCATCGGGATGATGCCCCCCCCCCTCCCCAAAATACTAAAATAGACAGCTATATGGTAATATTACGCTGATAACAGGCAGGTGGGATCGAAGGGACCCGCATCGGGATCATGACCCCCAACAGACTAAAATAGACAGCTATATGGTAATATTACGCTGATAACAGGCAGGTGGGATCGAAGGGACCCGCATCGGGATCATGGCCCCCAACAGACTAAAATAGACAGCTATATGGTAATATTACGCTGATAACAGGCAGGTGGAATCGAAGGGACCCGCATCGGGATGATGGCCCCCCAACAGACTAAAATAGACAGCTATATGGTAATATTACGCTGATAACAGGCAGGTGGGATCGAAGGGACCCGCATCGGGATGATGGCCCCCGCAACAGACTAAAATAGACAGCTGTATGGTAATATTACGCTGATAACAGGCATGTGGGATCGAAGGGACCCGCATCGGGAGCATGCCCCCCCCCCCCAAAAGACTAAAATAGACAGCTATATGGTAATATTACGCTGATAACAGGCAGGTGGGATCGAAGGGACCCGCATCGGGATGATGGCCCCCCCAACAGACTAAAATAGACAGCTATATGGTAATATTACGCTGATAACAGGCAGGTGGGATCGAAGGGACCCGCATCGGGATCATGCCCCCCCCCAGACTAAAATAGACAGCTATATGGTATTATTACGCTGATAATAGGCAGGTGGGATCGAAGGGACCCGCATCGGGAGCATGGCCCCCCAAAAGACTAAAATAGACAGCTATATGGTAATATTACGCTGATAACAGGCAAGTGGGATCGAAGGGACCCGCATCGGGAGCATGGCCCCCCAAAAGACTAAAATAAACAGCTATATGGTAATATTACGCTGATAACAGGCAGGTGGGATCGAAGGGACTCGCATCGGGAGCATGGCCCCCCAAAAGACTAAAATAGACAGCTATATGGTAATATTACGCTGATAACAGGCAGGTGGGATCGAAGTCACCCGCATCGGGAGCATGGCCCCCCAACAGACTAAAATAGACAGCTATATGGTAATATTACGCTGATAACAGGCAGGTGGGATCGAAGGGACCCGCATCGGGATGATGGCCCCCCCCCAAAAGACTAAAATAGACAGCTACATGGTAATATTACGCTGATAACAGGCAGGTGGGATCGAAGGGACCCGCATCGGGATGATGCCCCCCCCCCCCAAAAAAAAAACTAAAATAGACAGCTATATGGTAATATTACGCTGATAACAGGCAGGTGGGATCGAAGGGACCCGCATCGGGATCATGCCCCCCCAAGACTAAAATAGACAGCTATATGGTATTATTACGCTGATAATAGGCAGGTGGGATCGAAGGGACCCGCATCGGGAGCATGGCCTCCCAAAAGACTAAAATAGACAGCTATATGGTAATATTACGCTGATAACAGGCAGGTGGGATCGAAGGGACCCGCATCGGGAGCATGGCCCCCAAAAGACTAAAATAGACAGCTATATGGTAATATTACGCTGATAACAGGCAGGTGGGATCGAAGGGACCCGCATCGGGATGATGGCCCCCCAAAAGACTAAAATAGACAGCTATATGGTAATATTACGCTGATAACAGGCAGGTGATATCGAAGGGACCCGCATCGGGATGATGGCCCCCAAAAGACTAAAATAGACAGCTATATGGTAATATTACGCTGATAACAGGCAGGTGGGATCGAAGGGACCCGCATTGGGAGCATGGCCCCCCAAAAGACTAAAATAGACAGCTAGATGGTAATATTACGCTGATAATAGGCAGGTGGGATCGAAGTGACCCACATCTGGATGATGGCCCCCCAACAGACTAAAATAGACAGCTATATTAGGTAATATTACGCTGATAACAGGCAGGTGGGATCGAAGGGACCCGCATCGGGATGATGCCCCCCCCCCTCCCTAAAAGACTAAAATAGACAGCTATATGGTAATATTACGCTGATAACAGGCGGGTGGGATCGAAGGGACCCGTATCGGGATCATGACCCCCAACAGACTAAAATAGACAGCTATATGGTAATATTACGCTGATAACAGGCAGGTGGGATCGAAGGGACCCGCATCGGGATCATGGCCCCCAACAGACTAAAATAGACAGCTATATGGTAATATTACGCTGATAACAGGCAGGTGGAATCGAAGGGACCCGCATCGGGATGATGGCCCCCCAACAGACTAAAATAGACAGCTATATGGTAATATTACGCTGATAACAGGCAGGTGGGATCGAAGGGACCCGCATCGGGATGATGGCCCCCGCAACAGACTAAAATAGACAGCTATATGGTAATATTACGCTGATAACAGGCAGGTGGGATCGAAGGGACCCGCATCGGGATCATGGCCCCCAACAGACTAAAATAGACAGCTATATGGTAATATTACGCTGATAACAGGCAGGTGGAATCGAAGGGACCCGCATCGGGATGATGGCCCCCCAACAGACTAAAATAGACAGCTATATGGTAATATTACGCTGATAACAGGCAGGTGGGATCGAAGGGACCCGCATCGGGATGATGGCCCCCGCAACAGACTAAAATAGACAGCTATATGGTAATATTACGCTGATAACAGGCAGGTGGGATCGAAGGGACCCGCATCGGGAGCATGCCCCCCCCCCCCCCCAACAGACTAAAATTGACAGCTATATGGTAATATTACGCTGATAACAGGCAGGTGGGATCGAAGGGACCCGCATCGGGATGATGCCCCCCCCGAACAGACTAAAATAGACAGCTATATGTGAAACAACCTATTGCGGCGGCACAAATTATCTGACATTTTAACTCCACCCATGCCATCAATCCACCAAGACCGCAGTTCTGACGTCACAGATCAAACGATCTATCCGGATAGGCTCAGACATGCCAACGAAGACCGCAGTTCTGACGTCACAGATCAAACGAGCTATCCGGATAGGCTCAGACATGCCAACAAGAAATAGGGGCTTACAGAAGATCGCGCAACTGTTTCGCCAATATGCGTGCATGTTTTCGCATTACCCCCAAGGGGGAGGAATAACGGGCGGGTATCTCAGCTACCATTGCAGCTAGAGACCTGACTTTTGGTATACACATTGTCAGGGTGACTAGCAACACCACGCAGCCATCTGGTGTGGTCCAAAACGGATCGAATGGTGAAGACCCCGCCCAAATCGGTCCCATAGTTTCGGATCATGACGTCGGCAACGATTTTGGGCTGTTTTGGTCCAATTTGGTCCACTTTGATTGTACTAAAGTGGATAAAACTCAAAGGGGCACCGTTAAACCAAGCCGGATCGAATCGTGCAGACTCCGTTCAAATTGGTCCCATAGGTTCGGAGCATGACGTAGTCTGCAGCGTTTTTTGGCGGTTTTGGTCCAATTTGGTCCACTTAGATTTTAAAAAAAGTAGATAAAACTCAAAACTGCACCATTTTGGACCACGGTGGATCGAGTGGTGAAGACCCGCCCAAATAATCCCATAGGTTCGGAGTAAGCTACGTCGTCTGCAACTATTTTTTTGGCGGTTTTGGTCCAATTTGGTCGACTTAGATTAAACCCAAATACATAAAACTCAAAACAGCGCCGTTTAGGAACACGCCGGATCCAATGGTGAAGACTCCGCCCAAATCGGTCACATAGTTTTGAAGTATGACGTTGTCGGCAACGATTTATGGCGGGTTTGGTCCAATTTGGTTCACTTAGATTAGACCAAAATGAATAAACTCAAAACCGGACCATCTTAGACTACGCCGGATTGAATGGCGAAGACCCCGCCCAAATCGGTCCCATAGTTTTGGAGTATGACGTTGTCGGCAACGATTTTTGGCGGTTTTGGTCTAATTTAGTCGATTTAGATTAGACCAAGAAAGATAAAACTCAAAATGGCACTGTTTTGGACCACGTCGGATCGAATGGCGAAGACCCCCACCCAAATCGGTCCCATAAGTTCGCAGATATTCGCCCGGTACCCCTCCACTTGGGGGAGTAATTCGAAAACACGCACGTATATCGACGGAAAATGTAGTAATTCGAGAAAAAACACACCTTTTTGTATTTGTTTCTTTGTTAGGAAATATATTGACGAGTATTTTGCAAAGTCAAAAATTGAAATCAGAGGTGTACCCGAGGTCATGCGAGGTCAACGAAAAATAGGTAACGAGGTCACGGGGTCAAGGTCATTCAAGGTTACGCAACAAAACCCAGAAATGGAATCTCCGTTTCATTGCGAATGCAGCCATATAAATCTTTTTTATATTTGGGTAAGTCAAATGCGTTATTTCGGCCTCCAAAAAATAAAAATACCTCTTCAGCGAGACATTGCCAAAATGCCCGAGGCTATAAATGGAAAACTTGAGGTCAGATCGAGCTAATATTGTCACAACTGAATTCAGGACCCAAGATAACCCTATAAACCAATTTTGAACAAAAAGTGAGAGATGAGGGTTATTTCGACTTGTTGAAATGTCGTGGAATGCCCCCAAAGTAGAAAAATGACGGTTGAGCGCATCAAATATGTAATGTGTAAATATGTAAATATGCATGTAAATATTAGCAGGAACTTTGCTGTTTCGAAGATAGACGAAATATGGAGAATATGGAGCATGATGCATAGGAAAGAAAAACAAGGCATGTACAGAGCGATGGTTACTGTGTGGGGTGTTGCATTCGGCCTATAAACGGCAGTGCCCGAATATACCCGAAACAATTTTGTCTTTTAATTAATTTTGTTGAATAATTTGAGGATAAGGTCAATATATGTAAACATTATCTCTTATATAATCAATCAAGCCAGGTCATTTGCGAAATCAACCTCATGTCCCGTGACGTTGAGGTCATGGAGTCACCTGCAGGGGTCATGTGTGTCCACTGTATTCAGCTTGACGAGACACATATAATGCTGCTGAGTTAAGCTCTCTATCACAATTGCGTGCGACGTTATTACCAAAGACGTGTTGGTGACCATGATCTTTCCAAATACAACAAATATAAATAATATGTTTAGAGACAAAATATATCTCCAATTTTCTAACCATCGAAGGCTAATGTATCGAAGTCGATTCTGGCATGTAACAAATCCGAATTTTAAACGGTCGCATTATAAAATAACGTGAATGACGTAAGATCACATGTACAAATTCAAAATTTCCGAAAAAAATAAATGATTGCATCATATTAATTTATCTTCCCTGACCATTCTGATCATATATAGATTTATATTACTCGAATGATGTAGATGGGAGATATTGCCATCTGAACATTAGAGTTTTGCATGACATTACAAAGTTGCCCAAGGCTGTAACTCAAAATGCGTTCGACGGACGGAGCTGCAAATTTCGCAATGAAACTACGGCCTAATTAACCCCCGAAACGTAGTTTTAACTAAATATGAGATGTATGGTGTTATGGCTCGGTCGATCTGTCATGAAACTTTAACAAAACTCAGTTACTTTAAATAAGCTATTAATGCACAAAGAAGCGAAATCCGATACTGTTTTTAGTTTTGTCCCGTTCTGTGTGACTTTGCTCCCTGCTTTGCTTCTTTGCCCGTTCTGGATCAGCCAGTGGTAACAAGCAGGTGGCGTTACCTTGCTAAGGTAACGCCACCTGTGTGTTTCCAAACACCTTACCGTGTTTCCAAGCTTATGCCATTTTCTGTTTCCATTTTCTCCTCCCCGCCCTCCCCACCTCTTCTCTGCCCGCCACTGCCAGCCGTGTGTATTACAGGTGTGTACCGTTCCTGGGGGGGGGGGGGGTGGGGGGGGGGGCACGGCCACTCTCGGCGTGACATGACCAGCTGTGATATGATTCTCTCGGCCGAGCACGGCCCGCACGTGGCCCCGGCCGGTCGCCAAAGACAGACCGGATCAATAACACGGGACGGCCCCGGCCGGTCGCCAGAGACAGACCGGATCAATAACACGGGACGGCCCCGGCCGGTCGCCAGGGACAGACCGGACCAATAACACGGGACGGCCCCGGCCGTCGCCAGGGACAGACCGGATCAATAACACGGGACAGCACCGGCCGGTCGCCAGGGACAGACCGGATCAATAACCCGGGACGGCTCCGGCCGGTCGCCAGGGACAGACTGGATCAATAACACGGGACGGCACCGGCCGGTCGCCAGGGACAGACCGGATCAATAACACGGGACGGCTCCGGCCGCCGCGGCGCCAGCGGCCAAAGCTGACAGAGCACAGCAGGTCAAATATATAATAGGGTAGGAATGTCGACACATCCTTGATATTAAAAACAACTCACGGACAAAGTATTTTGTAATTAATTACAAGAAAAATGATTGCTCTTCATGACAAGGACAACCATATATATCTGACCTGACCTGCTACGTCAACAGTGACCCTCAGGTCAACACTAATGGGTTTCCTTCGATTTTTTAAAGGACTATCTAATACTAGTTAAGTTTTGAAAATCAGTCAAATATTCTCAAAAATAAACGCCCAGTACGTTTTGTTATGTAAAATACTCCAGTAACTGCCGGGTTAAGCGTGATATGTGACGAAATTTACTAAACATATCTCGGACCAGCGAACATATATTTTACTTCTGCAATACGCCACAAGTTTACCACTCATCACACACAGAATATATGGAGGAGGTTTATCCAAGAGGGGCAAATTTCCTTTTACACCGCGCAGTGTGCACACAGAGGTTCAAATACAGGTACACCCACATGCTATTTTTCACCACCCAAGAACCTCATTGACTTGGTCATCTATAGTGTGCCCGATGCAGATAACACAGTGTCGCCTCAATCTGAGACGATCAGGTCGGGGAGTTTATCTAAGGGTAGATGAGATGAGACTGCGAAGGACCTACCTGAGACCAGCAGGAGGACGACAGACACCGCCAGCGCAGCCGCCCCAACCGCGGGCATCTCGGAGGCTGCCGTCGCCTCGGGCGACCGCGCCGACCGCCGGTGCTGACCCCCCCCTACCCCACCGCCACTGAGGCCGCGCGCGCAGAAGGTACCCAGTGGACAACGCACCGTCTCATTCAGGCTGCAGGTACAGCTCTGAAAGCCGGGACGCAAACTGGGAGGAGTTGGTGGTGGAACAGTGGTGGAACTTTATGATATCGGTTGGGGGGGGGGGGGGCAACGGCCGAATGGTCAAGTTGACTTACTAAATGTCCAATACTATATATATATATGTCCAATATTATATGTATATGTATACATAGTGTATAATTATTATAAAATATACTTATTATAAAACTATTACATTATTACAATTATGGAACATTTTTTTTCCGTTTCATACAGGAAAAAATACCCAAAACATTTTGTCTCCAATTTCCTTCTTCAGCCCATACAATTGACAAATTACTAGTTAACTGAAATTGATAGGTACACCACTGACAAGGACAGCAACACAATTTCGAAGCTGTTAAATGTTAAATTATCGCCATCGGTGGCCAATTATAAATGCAATCTGAAAACACGTTCCTCATACATAATTTTCACATGCCAGCAGTAGTCGGCAAAAATTAACTGACTCCGACTCCGGCAAAAATCACCTACTCCAATAGACTCGGATTCCGAGTCCGAGTCTGCAAGATTTCTTCCGACCGACATGGCTCTCTCAGCCCGTTTAAAGGAAATAGTTCACCTTCGGATTTGTTTCAGAACACGATTTTATTATATTTTTTAATACAGTTTCTTTTTTTCTTTTTAAAATGGTCCTACATCGCGCCAATTCAGGACAGAAGGTTGTAAATGATTGATTTTATGGTGTGCGTTATTGGTCTGCGCATGCTCCATGGCAGTGCTGGCACTTTCAGACGGTACGGTACATCATATATACGCCGTATTCCTTCGCCAAAAAGTCAAATATCTTCGGCTGGAGAGTCTTTTCAGCCAATACAAGTTCCAGATAAGGATTTCTCACACGGGCTACAAAACTGCTATTTCAGTTCAAAACCCATGTTGAAGGTGAACTATTTCCTTTAAGGGCTCTCCAGAATGACCGAGAGCTTTCTCAGACTTGCACAGGGCCCTCTTAGGTCTGGCAATGACCCTCTAGACAAGCGTAAGGCCCTCTTAGATCAGACGGTGGTCATCTCTGGTCCACCAATAATCCTCTCAAAGAAGCGGAGGGTTCTCTCTTAGGGACATAGGGCCTATCTTAGGCCTGAAAAGCGCCCCCCCCCCTTGGACGATTAAGGATCCTTTCAAACTGGTAAACAGATCTCTCAGACAGACACAGGGCCCTCTCAGGCATGACAAAGGTAATTTCAGAACGACAGGGAGCCAAAGGGTCTAAGGCCTGGAAGATACTGTCCTCAAACCAACTGAGGCCCCTCTCAGACCGCCGGGTTATTTCCGGTCTAGACAATGAACCTCTAAGACGAGCCTGGGGCGCTCAGCTGAGAGCACTTGAGCGGCCGCATGGTCGCTGAGCGCTTGTTGGAGTTTTCCTTCAGGAAAACCAAAAGCCCCCTCAAGCCGACCAAGGGCCGCTCAAGTCGACCGAGAGCCCCCTAAGGCCGACAGAAGAGCCCCACAGGCACACTAGGGAGCCCTATAGGCCGACCGAGGGCCACTCAGGCCGACCAAGGGCCCATCAGGCCAACCGAAGGCCTCCTCAAGCTGACCGAAGGCCACTCAGGTCGAAAAATCACCTCAAACTGACCGAAGGCACCTTAGGCCGAAAAAGGGTCTTCTCAAGTCGACTAAGCCAACTGAGGGCCCTTCAAGGCGATCGAGAGCCTCCTAAAGCCGTCAGAGAACCCCCTCAGGCAGACGATGGCCCCTTCAGGCCGACCAAGGACCCCTCAGACCGAAAAAAGCCCCTTCAAGCTGACTGAGATCCCCTCAGACCAAATGAGAGCCACTCAGGACGACCGAGGGTTCCACAGGCCAACAGAGGGCCCCCTCAAACTGACCGAGGGTCCCTCAGACCAAGCGAGGGTCCTCAGACCCACTAAGGGTCCCCTCACGCCGACCGAGGTCCCCTCAGGCATACCGAGAGCCACTCAGACCGACTGAGGTCCCCTCAAGCCGACAAAAGGTCCCTCAGGTCGACAAAGAGCCCCTCAGGCCGAACTAAAAGCTCCTCAGGTCAACCAAGGGTCCCTCAACCCGGCCAAGGTTCCCTCAAGCCGATCGAGGGCCCCTAAAGTCGACCGAGGGCCCCTCAGGCCAACCGAGCTTCCATCCAGGGCGACCGAGGACCCTTACAGGCTGACAGAGGCCCCCTTAGGCCGAAGAAGAGCTCGCCAGTCCGACTGAACACCCCTCAGGCCGACGAAGGGCCGGCCGAGGTTCGATCAAGTCGACCGAGGCCCTCCCCCCCTAGTCGACCGAGAGCCTCAGGCCGATCAGGCCGACTGAGGTCCCCCCCCCTCAGGCGGGCAGGGGAACCCTCAGGCCAAACAATGGCTCCTTAGGCCGACTGGAACCCCCACGGATGGACGAATAACTCCTTCAAGTCGACGGAGTGCCACTTCAGGTCCGACCGAGCTCTCCTCCAGGCCCAACGAGGCTCGCTCAGGCTGACCGAGGACTCGTCAGGTCAACCAAGGACCCACTCAGGCCAACCTCGATTAACCTCCTGGAAGAGACATGGACCCTAGGCCCCCTAACCGTGATTACCCGATGCCCTTTGATGGTACGATCCCCTCGACGTTCCTCCGCATCGAACTATTATTTTAGCATGGATGTTAGATATTTAGGATATTGCAATACCAGGGAGCCAAAAAGGCTGCATAAACTATCAGCCTTATTTCAGGCAAAAAATAATTTACAACAAATTCTATGAACGCCATTAAATAGAGCACTCCGATCGCTAATTCGTCATGCTCCCCTCCGCTATTCGCTAATCTGAACGCTTGAACCTTGTATCTACATACTTGTTAGCAGAAGAGAATCCATGCTGCCAACTTACCCATGTCATAATCGAAAAGCAGTCGCAGATGGAATCACTATGCTCGTATACTTGTAAGATTGAATACTCGAGATGGTATCACATCTTGACAGTGTCCTGACATTGGGAAATTTGGGCGGAAAATGACACCTATGGATACTATTTTCCACTCTTTTTCCCAAGTTTCTTCTTAATTTTCCACTCCTTATTCTAAAATGTATTGGATAATTTGAACTCTATACTGATTTATGGATGTAATGATAGGACAAGACAGGGAAAGACAGATCAAAATTGGCATAGGTAATAACTAATTCTGGTGAGCGGGTAATTGGACACTGATAAAGCCGAATACAATGGCTTTTGGTTGAATTTTCCACTCTTTATGCTTATCTTTAGCCATAATTTTCCATTCAGCACCTAAGCTCCAAAGCAATCCTAGGACCCTGCATCTTGATATGATGAAATACGCAAAATTCAAAACAACAATCTGTACGGGTAGTCCTTGAAATTTTAGAGGGCACACATTTTGGAAAACATTTGGGGGGCCCGGAGCACCGTTGGGGGAAAGGCTCAGCTCAGCATTGGGGTGGGTGGGGGGGGGGGGGGCTCGAGCCCTCCCAAAGAGATATAAAGTTCCGCCCCTGGTGGTGAAACAGTTCTGTTATTTCGGCGCAGAAGCTGGTATCTAGCTTTTTACGAAGAACTATGACACAATTGTAAACATAATTACTGTTTAATTTAAAGAAATTCAACTCACTATTGGACTTCACCTCTTGGCTGGGTCATTTGTTTTGCCGTTTATTTGGTAACAGAGTTATAATAGACCGAATTAAACCAATACAAATCAGTGAATTGCGGTTCCATTATGTAAAAGCTACAACATTAATGTTCAGTGACATTGTAAACCTTTAAATTTGATAACCATCCATTCAAGATGAATAATTCACCTATCTACCAGCTCTGTTTCTGGATGCACTTTTGCCGCCACGAACCATGTGTCACCTCACATTATCCGTGCTGTTTCTCACCTGCTGATTCGGCCGGGTCCGAATCAGCGTGACACGGTATCGGCACACAGCGCATGTGACCGGTTCAGGGTCGGCCCGGCCCACTGTGCGCCGGCTACTGAGCCGTGCCGGCAGGGGTGGTAAAAGTGCTTTGAGTGGCCCCGACCAAAGTGGCACATACAAGAATGACCCCAGCACAGCTGGGGTCATTTTGTTTTACTTCACATGAATACCCTTACACATAGCTGCATGCTCACATCATCCCTATATTTTAACCATCGCCGTGCCGGGGGTATAGACACCCCTCAGGTTTTTCGCGGATAGCGGAAAAAAAAAACGGCGAAGCGCAGCGCCGCCATTTTTGGCACAGCTGTTTGTGCATCAATTGTCCACATTATGTAAATAAAATCCTCGGGTCATCTTGGTCACCAGACCAGGTCCCACCTCCCCAAAAAATATGGTCGTACCACAGTCACAGTTTTGAGATAATCGGTTTTACGCTTACAGGATTTCATAAGGTCACATATATCTACAATTCGTTAATCTAGGATTTGTAATATCAACGACTAAGGGCTGTTTAATTTCGTGACCTCCCCATTATAAGTCTAAGGGGAAATATTCAAATGCTTCCTATTCTAAGGAGACGCAAGATAGCAGTATAATTCCTTCTGGATCATGTTATTATAGAACATTCTTGACGATTTAGAGGCGACCTGCATGTGACCAAATGCAACCATAGTGCATCGCAGCGGGTGTTCTCCCACCGTGCGGCTTTGGCGTGGAGCGTACTCACGCCATCTATCCGGAATAAGCCCACAGTCAACGCCTTCAAGGCGGCGTTACAGGATATGCCATGCTCTTAATTAAGCCTTAGCATGTTTTTACCGTGCCTCTGATTCGTTTTACTTTGTCGTTTTGCGGTGTTTTACTGTGTTTCTTTTTACAATGTATTTGCGTATGGGTTTTGCCCATTTATGTACCCGACGTGGAACAGTAATACCCATACCTATGGAATGTTCTAATAAACTGAACTGAACTGATTACCTGGGTGCCATTTTTGTTCAGTGACCCCTACAGGGTCAGTCGAGGTCATCCAAGGTCACCAACAGTTACATGTCGATAACTCTCGATATAATGACGATAGAGAAGTGAAAGCGACACCAATGTGGTTCAAAAGCTATTACAATGTGTCTATCTCGTCGTGGCACGTCTTCCTATATGCAACATGACCTACTTGAATCACCACCACTTGATCTTGACCTGAGGTCACATTTGTAAGTTCACCTGACCTGGTCAACACTATTACGAGGCGAAGCGGTTTGACGAGATAAGCACGATGGCTTCAAAATTATTGCCTTGTCGTTATTAGGTAAAAAGCTATTCGTGATACACGTTTTTGTAAAGCCTTTTTAACATTTGATGAGCTCTGGAGCCTAAACTCTTGACCTGAGCTCAAATTTGAGGACACCTTGGCGATTGCATTTTTCATATGCTTTCCATTGCTTGTTTACGTTTGTTCCTAACTATCATAGTTCTTGTGATATCTGGAGAATTCTGGAGCGAAGTCCTAAAACTTGAAAATCTGACCTTTGATGACCTCTGGTGGCCTCAATATTGACTTGAGCAAAAAAAAAAACATCTTAAGTACCTTCGAATCTGCTTGTCAGGAACCTTTGCACGTTTGTTTGCGTCTTTCTAGCTTTTTAGTTTTCGAGGTAAATGGGTGGGGTCCCAGGACAGTGAAATCCACTGTGCTGACAGTGGACCTCCGTTGAAAATACACTAGCACCCGGGCCGCCCCCGTGAGAATCGACTGTCCGGATTTCCCGCGCCGTGCCGGGGATGGGGCGTTTAGACGCCCCCCTCCCTGCTAACATTTTCGAGGATAGAAAAAATTGGCTGCGCGCAGCGCCGCCATTTTTGGCACACCAGCTAAGACATCAATTCCCCACATATTGTGAAATTATTGACCACGGGTTATCTCAGGGCAGGCGACCAGGCCAGATCACGTGACCCCACCT